>CAIGRK010240319.1:0-16754 GCA_903798315.1 Fraxinus greggii | reverse complement strand
ATGTACAAGTACATCAGGCATATCTGGATAATACAAAAAACAAATGCATCATACAACTACTCTGAATATATTTGGACTACAAAGAGAACAGATGTAATAACAATATAATCTAAATACTCATCGTTAAATACTCAAATTGAATCAAAACATTCAGATACAAAGAAATCATAACTTTATATACATATGTTTTGATTCGTCTAAAAATGCAATCCACGTGTGATCTAAGATCCTCAAAAATCATCCTACTTTAATTTTATAAGATGCTCTATGGTCTAGGCACAACCAATGTACACTTGAGACTATATTTTCCAAAAAGGATCTGGTTTAATCTTACATCTTGCTTCTTGAATGAATTGGAAGATATTTTTATTAGAAGAATTTCAGCTGCAATAGTCAACAAAGATGTCTACGTACTGTAACAAAATCAGATTGAAAACAGGCAAATGTGAAAACTCGTGTGATAAAAATGAACTCAGGAGATTGTTTCTTTTAAGAGAAGGTAGATATACTAGTAATTAACTGAATTAAATATTCGATCTATACATTACTATATTCTATATATTGTTTAAACAAATTAATCTACAAAATCTACTTTTCTCAAAAGAAAAATTGTATTATTTTACTTCTATAATAATACAACATTATCATTTTAAAAAATTCACACCCCGATTTTAACGCCTTTTTGATGACATCATTTATAAGGGATTGAAAAAATCAGTGCTTATTAGCTTTTTAGGGAAGCGATTTTGGTTGGTTTAAAACCACCCAAATCAATAGTATAATTTTAACAGATTTTCTCAACCCACCTTATCGGTTGATTTTGATCGTTTTCATATCATCTTCTACTTTTACTCATTATAAAATAATTATTCTCAATCAATATATTTTCTTCAAAATTAACTTGTAAATAAAAATATATTAACTAAAAAATTATTTATAAGCAAAAAAATTACATAATGATTAAGAAAATAATATAAGTAAAATATTACTTAGAAGATAAGAAAATTTGTATTACAATTAAAAAATTACTTATAAGTAAAATATATCTTTTATGTAAAAATTTTGTATTTTATACAACAAATGAGATCAAAATTCTCTTAAAAACATATAAAGTCACTTATAAGTGAAAAATTCTTTTGAACTTATTTAAATGTATAAAATTAACTTACAATTGTAAAATTTGCTTATAAGCAAAAAATAGTAACTTCAAATTTTAAGAAAATGTTTAACTTTATTTAATTTTTTAATTTTTGATATTAACTTATATAAAAAAAATTACTGTAAAATATCGTTTATGAAAAAAAAAATTTATACAAGAAACTATAATTGAAAATTTCATTAAGAGATATATAAATAATTTTATTCTTTTAAAAAAAATTCAAAACTGGTGGATAATAAATTTCGAAGTGTAGATATTCTTAAAAATCAACACTAAAATCACTCAAAATCTATCCGCTCATAACCGCCCAAAAAAAAATTGAGTAGAAAATATATAAAGAATTCGGATGCTATGGGATTGAAATATGACGATATACAACCTCCCTTCTGGTGGACAAGCGATAGTATGATTCAAGAAAATTGTACATTCCTGAAATGCATATACCAAAAACTAAAGTAGCGAGGGATAAATATGCAAAGCAAATTGTACGCCATAGAAAACCATGTTAGTACATACGAAACACCATTTTTCAACTTAATTTGATGTTACATATGAGTTCAATATTATACCATAACCTTGACAACCCCACTGTATCAAAAAATATGTACACAATACACTACAAGTGAGATCTAATTTGAGGGGAACTTTTTCTATTTAATAAGAGTCTATTTTGGTATATAAACCATTGAGGAGACAACAAAATGATTGTAAATCCAATTTTCAAGTCTACTTAACTAGATACCTTTCCTTATCGAAAACACGAAATTTGCATTTAGACTCCTCAAACATTTCGGTTATATTTCCCTCGTAAAGTTTTAGATATAACAGTCTAACACTGTACCCAACAAACAATTTTAAACTTCATGTCGAAGCAAATCCAATATTCTTAGAACATAACGAAAGTTAGATGGTTCAAATAGAAATTTTAATCCTCCATAAGTCAAAATTTAGTCTCTCAGAAAAAAAAAAAGGAAAAAAAATGATAAAAATAGTTCATGCCGTTCGAATAAATCATTAATGCTACTTTGCTTTATAAGATACTCTATTTGTATATGGTCCAGGCACAACCAATGTACATTTGTGACTATCTTTTCCAAAAAGGATCTGGTTTAATCTTACATCTTGCTTCTTGAGAACCTGTTAAATCAAACTGGAACATTACATAAGTCAATTTTCTATATGATAAATAGATATCATCAACATCCTTACATATAGCTATTGCATTTGGCAACTACATTAGGGTTAAGAACACCGGCCGTCGCTAACTTTTAGCAAAATTTCATGTTGATCATTCAAGTTCGTCCCTGATCTTTGATTTGAATTGATCGCTATGCTTAAACATCTTCTACAATTTACTCATGTCATCCACGTCCACTAATGTTAAAATGAGACGAGTCTAATAGTTAATAACTAAACTGCCATGTGATCTTTTCCAATAGTCAAACTAATAGCGACCAACTTTAAACAAAGTTTAAATTTAGTGACCAACATGAAATTTTGATAATAGTTTACCGAAAATGAGTGTATTTAACCCAACTACAAGATATCAGAGAAAAGTTCCGAGCTTACCATGTATCTGCCAACATGTGATGATCTCTTTTGCCTCTAACCTCAGACCCAATCCGGTAATTAGAGTACTTAGACAAAAAAAGGCCTGAACCAACTGACTCTACCTAGATAATCGGCACAAAAAAAAAAAAAAAACAAAGCAGTTTGTCCATTTGAGGCACGGCACCCTGTATCCAGAAACCAGAACCATAATCTACAGTTGAAGTAACGTGAAACTTTCTTTGGTTCCTCAAACTATATGTATGTATGCTTACTTGATCATCATGTGAACATCTTAGCAAAGGCTTTTCTCTCCTGGTTACGTCTGTCAGCAATCTATTCACAAAAACACAAAAAGAAAGAAGGAAAAAGAAAGGCACAATCAGTCCTTTGCACCTAAGAAATATGGATACTTAGCTTATTACGTACCAGTATTCGATACACATCCAATTTTGAATATGCTTGGACGCTCTCTGATACGTCCGGAACGTGTTTTCTAATTGTTTTATATTTTTTATACTTATTTAATTTCCAATACGTATCGAATACCTACCTTAGGACATGTGAAGAAGAGTTTTATTGGTTTTAAACTCTTCTAAAACTCATTATATAATTATGGGCAATAGATGACAGTTTTTTTACTTAATAATAACTATTGTTAATATCAACAACTTATTAAAAATAGATAATATTTATTAATTAACAAGAAGTACCAAATCTTTTGTGCACTCTACTCAAGGAAATAAATTGACTCCATAATGTGCTCAAGAATTGGTTTTCAGTCATATCTATTTGCATCTTTTATCAAGAAAATTAAATCATTATATAGAGAATCCAAAATGTGAGAATCCAAAATGTAGGACATTATCGAAGACTCATTTGATACTTTTGAAGGTACTTGAAGTTGTTAATTTTTATTATTAGATGGGTCAAAATTGAAGAAGGCTATCTTTAATGACGTTGTAAAAGTTGATTGTGGTTATGTCCAAAAAAAATGAAGTTGGGACAATTAAGCCTATGTTTGAGCCCCATTCTTTCTAATTTTTTCCCATTCATTTTTTTACTGTACTCATTTTCAACCACACATTCTCCAAATAAAATAATATTACACACAAATCTAAAACTTTTCATCACTTTTTCACTATACATTCTCCCATCAATCACTATTCAAAAACAACTTCTTCTAAAAAAATGGGGGCCAAACACTAGCTAAAGACTACAATAAAATGTTTTAGTATTTTATTTTATTTTTATCATCAGACTTCTGTTTTAAAGTTTCTTATAATAATGAAACAGTGCTGAATTTTATATTTNTCATTTTTCTATAGTACTCATTTTCAACCACACATTCTCCAAATAAAATAATATTACACACAAATCTAAAACTTTTCATCACTTTTTCACCACACATTCTCCCATCAATCACTATTCAAAAACAACTTCTTCTAAAAAAATGGGGGCCAAACACTAGCTAAAGACTACAATAAAATGTTTTAGTATTTTATTTTATTTTTATCATCAGACTTCTGTTTTAAAGTTTCTTATAATAATGAAACAGTGCTGAATTTTATATTTAACTTATGGAAAATACTACACATACATAATATATTTACACACATCTATCCGTATATCCTAAATTTTATTAAAAAGCTCTATCGGCATACCCGTATCATATCGTATTGAAATTAAGTATCCGAATTCATGCTTCTTAGAACAGCACCATGTTGATAACATCAATCCAGTAAAAAATTATCATTCAAAGCCAAAAATTAAGGAAAAAACATACCTTCTTCTTTGCAGCAGTAAACTCTTTTTTTATTGCTCCTACATTAATGCAAGCACAAAGTCAGATATAAAGCTCACAAGAGCCTGAAGACTCTTTAACCCTTTTTTCCATCTTCAGTTCAGTAATTTCAATTCCAAAAATCTAATAAAATATAGAAAAAAAGATCTTTGACAGTTTAAATCATCCTAAACATATATTTTCACCACAATGAAACAGAGTAAACCGGAGACAGTCAGCTGATGTTTAAACTTTGTTTTTTCCTCTTTTGGGCTTGTTCTTTCAAGCAACACGAGAAACTAAGGGTGAGCAGAACATATAAAATTCTTTTACATGAAATATGTAGAGATCTTGAATAAAGGAAAAGGAAACACCAAAGAGTGTAGCACACCATCATTTGGCTCCAAATCCAATGCCTTCTTTAAACTCTCTACTGCAGCATCTATATCGTTGAGAGCCATGTATGCCTGATTAATTAAAAAAGCCACAAACATGAGTACTTTGAATTGTCTCATGAAGGCAATCCATGAATTGAACAAAAAATGACAAACAAAAAAGCTGAATTTTAGACACAAGAACTGTATTCTAGAACGTGAGATCATGGAACTACCAAACTTAAGAAAATTAGATGAACAAATTTCAAACATATGCAGATTTTTTAGCCAGATTACTCCACCATGAAGGATTATGACAACCCATTTGTTTTTTCTCCATATCTTAAATATGACCCGTTAAACTCGTGAAGATATTAGATAACTATGCTCAGATATTTCTTAAGCATTCTCATAGCTAATTGAACTCTCAGCCCAACCATTCTTTGTTAATCTATTTCAAAAGATTAAGCCCCTGTTTGGCCCACATTTCTTAAAACTCATTTTTAACCACATATTTCATAGGACCCAAAATTTTTATGAACTTTTCAACCACATATTTCACAAATTACCAAAATCTACTAAAATTCTGATTTGTATCCAAACCATACAAGGGTCAAGAAAATACTAAAATCAACAACAAACTTCTAGCCCATCAAACATGCCTTATTTTCAGTAATGACTTTGAAGAGAGACAATTAATTTGCATGGCTTTGATCTTGCCTCAGCCCTAAATTATCCGCACACATGTTGATTATGGTTCAAAGTGAGGCACACTATGGAGTTTTACTACTACCTCCACCTAGAATAAAGAAAATAAATCGTTTTAGTTCTCAAATTCCCTTTACATTTTAAATTCACAAATAACTACTTGGAGACTAAAACGCTAGTCTTGTCAAGGCACCTCGAGTGGTATCATAACAACTGATGCAAAAGCTTACAACATAGAATTCAATCTTGTGACAATTAGAAGCATCAGTTAAACAAAACACACTAAAGAAAATTTCATATTAAAAAACAGCTTCATAAAAGCTTATGTCCTACTTCAATCAGACTCTTATTCTAGTTAATAGAAATCACCAACCTGCCCCTGGCGAAACAAGGCCTTAGCATTGTTTTCACCATCACGAAGAGCGAATTCTGTGTCAAAGAGTGCTCCCTTCAAATCTCCCAGTTTCAGTTTACAAGCCTAAGAAAGATAGCATATCATGTATTAGTAATCAAAATTTATTGCTGGAAGACAGAAGCATTAAACCTCAAAATATAAAACCATATAAAAATTCAATGTACATAATCAATTCTTGGAAAATTTAGAAGTTCCTCTAAGAAAGAGTATGCAATCATTGCTCCCTTCTAGACAAGGTGAAATGCCAAAATGCAATTAACAGGATTCATTTGAAATGAAGTGTATAGTACAACATTTATGCCAAAATGTACAACCCATCATTGCCAACAATAACCACCATCAGTATGTATATACTGCTACTTTGCCAGTATAGTGGAATGTTAGAGGTTTATTTAGCAAAATTCATAAAAATACAAAATATGAAATCATAATAACCACCCAAAATATTAGAGACATCAACTTTTAATTTCCACATTAAATTTGACTTCCTTTCCTGGTACAAGGAAAACAATTTCAATTATGGGACTTGACAAATAGTACCCAATACAATGAATCACATGAAGCATGAACTAACACCTAAAAATCAACCAAAATCTACCATATAAATTAATAAAGCATGCAGATCTCTCATCAAAGTGAAAATTTTTAGATCGTACTTTCTCAGTTTCTTCAAAATTGAAAAAATCTATCTTACAAAAGAATTGCAGCAATGTTACAGAGAAATAAAAAAGGCATAAGAGGTGAAAGAAAATGACGTCCTAACATTTCTGGCCATTACTTTTCATATTAATGATGGGAAACCTTGCAACTACAGAAAGAAAATCAATCTCTACCTGAAAACGTTAAAAAGGAAGAAAAGAAAAAACATGAAAAGGGAACTTACAGAATTGTTGGTAAATATCTGTGACTTCATCTTTCTCAAATAAACACTCCTATCTGCTTTGAGGAGAGAAACAAAATGAGAAAATTCAACAGCACATGAAAAACTGGGCCGCTGTCTATTCCATATACAATAATAGAGAAAAACAATAAAAACTATAACACCCACCTTCATCAATCCCTTCCTTTTCCCAGCATACATCCAAATAGCGCAAAGCCTTCAGGTACTTCCTGAGGGCCATCTTATAGTCTTGTTTCTGAAAAAAAATATAGAGAGGAAATCGTCACGAGGGCCACAAAAGAGAATGACGAATAACCAATGACTAAAAGAGGTAGGATGCTAAAGAAGGGTAGGATGCTTAATGACCATCCAATGACATTGTTAATAAATATTACCTTAAAACACTCATTTCCATATCCCTTAATCAACTCCACAGAAGTAATCCACCAAGAAAGCTCACTAGAACTGTTGTCAAGATCAGCAGGCCAGTCAGGATAAGAATCACCATCTTTGAAAAAGTTTGTGATACCATCATCTGCCCCTTCTGGTATTTCTCCACAATCTGAAATTACAACATCAACTGTGGGACAATCATTATCTCCAGTAGTTACATGCTCAATTGATCGCACAACTCCCATGCCTTTGATTACCCTCCCAAAAACAACATGCTTTCCATCTAGATGGGAAGTGCGAGTTGTCGTGATGAAAAACTGGGATCCATTTGTGTTAGGTCCTGCATTGGCCATAGATAACATGCCCTTTCTTTCATGTTTCAGTTCGAAATTCTCATCTTCAAATTTCATTCCATAAATGGATTCCCCTACAGTACCATCATCAGCAGAAACATCACCACCTTGTACCATAAAGCTTTTGACGACACGGTGAAAATGGCATCCCTACAATGAACATAAAACTACCATGAAAAGTTTACAAAAACCTATAATCAAGTGTTCCAATGACAGACATCTTATTAAAAAAGGCATCAGAAAGCATGAGTTCTAATGTATACTATGTCTGCCTAAAACAATATCAGCTTCATGGAGTAGAAGACACCTGAGAAACTACATTCCAAGCTCGAAATGGTTTGACGTGACACAAACTAATTAGGAAGGACAACATAGGCAATTGGGGAATGTCTTATATAGGCTTAAAGTGTATCCTTGGCACAAGAGTGATACTGACAGTAAGACATGTTAGAAGAGTTAAGATATGCTAAAGAAATAAGGATGATATGATTGCATTGAATCTTCCAATAAATTGAGGATGAACCAAATGTAGTAAAAAAATAATCATGTAACTGAACCCAGTTTCATTTCAAATAAATCCTAGTTTGTTGTTCTTAAACATGCGACCGTGAACATTGCTGACATTGAGGAACTAAGTATCAGCAGTACTCTGCCTTTTGGACTTCATAGAACAGAGTAAGGACGTCAACATAAAATCTACCCTCCAAATTATGTTCCTTTAAAATAATCAAACTAAAGCATTCTAAGCTTTCGGCTATTCTCTAGGGCATCAGATAAAGTTCAGGCTGTTATTTTTTTCAAAGACGACATCTTTACAGAAAATGCAGAAATACCATCAGTAATACCACAGCTAAGAAAGCAACCGGGCAAGGAAAAAAACCAAATGAACCATTTTACTAAAGATGTCTATAATACCTAGGCTAAAAAACTTCATCTCTCCCGTCAAGGAAGATCAAATTGAATAAAACAACAAAATGAATTCATGACTAAATTAAAGCAAGTGCTTGAAAGCACATTTATCTTCTTAATTAACTAGCAAAAAAAAAAAAACATAAACTATTGTGCCCTTTTACGGAAATTCGTTATTAAAACCTGAAAACGATGCTCCTGTATCAGTATTACATAAACCCAAAAAAAATTTAATCCATACGAGCAAAAAAATCCATGTATTTGTACGTGTGTGTGTGTGTGTGTGTGTGTTATTATGTAACAGAAGGGAAATACGAAACCTTGTAATGGAGAGGGACGCCAGTATTAGGCCCAATGCCCTTCTCTCCAGTACACAGAGCCCTGAAATTCTCTGCGGTTTTGGGGACTACATCATTATACAGTTCCACCACAATTCTCCCCTCCAGCTCTCCTCCAATGGTGATATCCAGATAGCATTTAGGCCTTCCCCCCATTTTCTCTCTAACTCTCTTCTCTCTCTATATGAACTGTATGTATATGTTGTATGTATATATATGTGAGTAGAAGAGTCTTGAAGAACGAAAAACCCTAGGGGTCCGGTCCCGCTGTGTATACTTTCGAACTCTTGGAGGTCTCGTCGTTATTCAAATGCCTCCCTGTTAATTTTTCGCATGGGTCTCGGCTAAATTGCGCCGGCTGTTTAGGAGTGTACATTTTGTATTTTTTTTTAAATTGCTATGATGCCCCTTCATTGCTAATATGTTGAACTCTGGCCCCATTACCTTTTCCTTATGTTGAACTCTGGCCCCATTGCTTTTTCCTTCTAAAGGTTTTTGTCCAAAATTAGTAAACTTTTTAAAAGATGTTAGAGTGTGTTTAGTTGGTTTTATTTTCCATGAAAAGTGTCATTTTTTCCAAATAAATTCCTACTTTTGATATGTTTGATTGATAATTTTTCCATGAAAAAATATTTTTCAACTTTTGATCACGTGATCATATTTTCCTCAAAAATAAGGAAAACATTTTCTTTAGACATAGTTAATTTTAATTTCTAGGTAATTCTCTCTCTCTCTCTCTCTCTCTCTCTCTACCCCCCCCTTTAATCTACCCATCAATAAAAAATAGACAAGTATAATATTTTTTAGGTTGAAAACTAAATTAATCAAACGCAATTAATTAATAATTTTCATACAAATATATTACAGACAATTAAATTGCCTAGAATTTATTTTATTTTCATGCAAATTCCATGCTCACAATCAAGCGCATCCTTAGTGAATTGTGATCGATAATAATTGTCCGTGATCATATTTAGACATTGAAATTGCAACCAAGATAATCGTCACACACAAGATGTTGGGTTAATACTTAGTACTAATATTTCCACGGGAAAGTAAAAAAGTAAAGCATCAAAAAACAAGGACTGTGATCATGTAGGTGCACTCTCTCTAGGCCAGGAGCACAAGAGCCCTTTTCCCAACTTGGAACTTGTGGATGGGCGTGCCCACATTTGGTTCTCCTTTTATTTCCCTAACTTGGGTGACGGGTTGTGCATGCAGCTATTGATGTTATATGATTGAGGTTGGGCTCTTCATCGAGTTGGGACCATTTTTTTATACCAGGAGTTATGTCAGAAATCAAACGCCATGATATAGTATTGATCAGTATGTCACTCAAACTAAAGATAGTAATGTACTGCATCTTATTCTCAATCAAAAGTTTCATTTTTATCTTTATTTATGCATATACTTCTAATTTTTTCAGTTGAAGTTTGTACACTCCCAAGTTTTTTTTTTTGTTACTAAACACATATTCTAATGATGATTTCGATCAATTTCATATTAAATCTTGTGAGTACCAAAAAGAAATTGTTCTTTTCCCCATTTTTGTGAATGTTTTCCAATATTACTATGCTGGAGAGTACAAATATGTTACATTGTTTTACTTTATTTTGTTGTGATCGATGGTGAACAAATAGAGATTATGGCATAGCATAATTAGATATATAGGACAAGAATTAGACAAAGAATAATGCCATATTATTATTATAATGATAAAATATCGATGATGTGGTAGTTTATGTAGAATAATGAGATTTTGCAATTTTATTTTAAGAGAGAGGAAGAGGAGAGAGAGGGAAATATGATGGATAATATTTTGTCACAATATCGATATTCCATCATCGCGTTGATAAATAGCATTATCTCGACAAACAACAAATGTCTGAATATTTTTATGCAACCGTTTGCGTTGCTTTCAAGTAACATTAATAGAGAATTTAGACTTAATTAATTAAATTATTTTCTATGGTCTTAGCAAGATACACTCAATTATCTAACCTTTCATTTTTGTTATATTTGGGTCTTCAGTTGACAATTTTATTGTTGTTTAATTAAAAACTCATTTTGTGTTAAAAACACAATTATATCCTTATTCTTATATTTAATTAAAAATAATTATATAGTTATATAAACACAAGGTTGGTGGAATTTCTATTTTTCTTTATTTTTCTTTCAACTTTCATTTTTGTTTATAATAAGAAAAGGGATAATTCGACTTTCTAATATAAATGTGAGTTTTTAATCCACAATAAAGGTCAAAATTGTCCATGGGGGATTCGAGTGCTATAAAAACAAAAGGTCGGAACCGTAGCAAACAAAATAATAGAGTGTAGACCAAATTGCTACAATTTCAATAGATTCGGGACCCCAATGGTAGTTTTCCAAAACCCTTTTTGCGCTTTGCCAAACATGCAAGTGTAAAGTAATAATCAAAGGGACATTGCATGTCTATAATAATGTTACTTGAAAACATCCAAACTAATAACAATTTTTTTTTTTTAAGACATAGAAAATTAAGACCCAATTGTCCTTTTTTACCTAACACGACATATTGACAATGTTTGTCCTATCTAATTAAACAATGTTATTAATTTCCATTATTGTGACCATAAATCACAATTAAATAAGAACACTTCTAGCATAAAATCTTATCCATTATTATTTTTTTTATTTCATATTGCTATCCCTGTCAGATTTACTATCCTCTTTTCAACGTTTGTTAGATTACTTTGACAAATGTACATGGGTTTAGGACATTGGAGAGACAGGAAAAAATATTTATATATTTGACTTTAAATCGTACAGTTGCAACGTAATAAAAAGATTTAAGAGCACCAGAGGGATGCACTTCTCTAGACAAAGCAAACTAAAAGAATGTGCTAGAAGAAAAATGAAAATTTGTATTTAGAATGAGACTTTACCATCTTTGAATGATCGTCCTAACCCTCAATGCTTCCAAGTGGTGGAGAGCACAACCTCTAACAACTAAACATAGTGATTGCATGAATGACCCATTATCAAGTTAGGCGAATTAAGAAAAAAAGGGTAACAAATCCAGTACACGTGCATCTACGAAATCTGAAACATCATAAAAAGAGTAAATCGTGTGCTTCATATGCGGAGAGCATGTACCCACAAGCAGGGGTGGACCCACTGGGGTCATGTGCGGTTAAATGACCTTACAATTTTTTTTTTTTTTACCTAACACTTAGTTCTAAATATTTTTGAATTATCATTTTTGACCCCACAAGACAAATGGTCTGAGCCAGGCCCTACCCACAAGCCTCATGTTTGGAAAATATCTACTAGATACAATGATCTTGAGAGTGTATATTTGTATTCGCGAATCTCTTGAGTAGTGCTCTCTTATCACTTCCACTCTTGAGACCTTGGTTCTCAATGCTTTCTTGATTTGCCACGAGAAGACCATTTTGCCCCCATTTTGTGAGAATTAAAATAAGAATTTTAGTAGGTTTTTTAAAAAGTTTATTAAATGTGTGTTAGAAAAGTTGTGAATTTCATGAAATATGTGATTAAAATTAATTATTGATTTTGATTTAAATTAAAATTTGGATTTTAATCCGGCTAACGAGAGGCCATATGCCTTTTTTGACACCTATTGTGGTGCAGTTTTGATGTCTAAGCACGATTGAGTTTGAAATTGGAGATAATTAAAAGCGAGATTTATGTGGAAACTTTAATAACAATTATAATCCACTAAAAAATGAACTTCAACAATTACTAGTCCTCACCATCAAACATGTACTAGGACGTTTGCAATTTGTTTTACTTCGAATTAAAACACCAAGAACATTTAATCAAAATTTCATAAATTAGGTAGAATTCAAGAAATACACGGAAAACATGACACATAGTATAAATGTCACGTTTGGTATAGAAAATTAAATAGTATTAGACAATTTTAAATTAAAAATTCACTCATTATACCCTCTTTCTATTTAATACTGCATACCAAATATATAAAGAAAGTTCCTGAATAAATACATCAAAATGTCACATGTTTGGATGTCGTATTAAAAATCAAACTTATTTTGTCAAATGGGATTTTAAAAATTACCATTTTTATGAACAAAATATAATTTTCTAAAAATAAAATTGTAACTTAATTTTTCTTAAAAAGTGATTTTTAGCATAATCACGCATAGAGACCTATAGAGTGAATAGTCAATTAATGTTATCGTAAAAAATAAATGATATTTGACCCACTTAAGTTGATGCATTGTATTATGCAAAGTGAAGGTGCAATATACAAATAATAACCACTAATAGTGACACTATTTAATTATTGAATCCACTTGAGGCTGACTTGTGTATAGCCATTTACCACAAATTCCATCACTATCGTTCAATTTCCTCTACTCCTCAGTGCTACAGCTTTTTGAATCACTCCACTCTAGACTCATTAGTCAAGAAAACTATAGGCAAAGCACGTTTGATCAGATGGATTAGACATTAGTATATTTTACAAACGACAAAGAAGTTAATTTAAAGAAAAGATATCACATCGTCGAGTACTATACTTGAAAAAGTTTGGCGCATTCCAGATGAGCTCTGTCTCTCAATTTCTTAGAAAGAATTGTCAACAAAATTATTGGAGTCACAAGTGCTAGATTATTTGAATACGTGTATTTCCATACTCAATCGAAGTTGGAAGAATAAGATACAAGATACTACGAAGTTATCTAATAAAAATTCGAATTTCATTAAAGTATAATTGAAGCTACACGATCGCCTAATAAATGTTATTTATTGTTACTTTAAAAAATGTAACTTATTCTTGTCATATTATTAATAGTGATTGCATCTTTGTACTTTGCTTGTGTGTACTCCACATTGCACTCACAGAATTTAATTCAATGTATCCTGGAGTTGAAGAGCCAATTTAAAAAGGAATAAGTATTATCCTTTCTTTAATCAGATAAGCTCTTTATTGGAGTGATTTAATATGGTATCAAAACACGTAAAAGTATTACGTTTAAAACTCGTTTATTTTATAAAAGATTGTATATGTCAAGACTTTAATGAAAAAATTAAATTAATTAAGATTGCACAAAATGAGACACGTTGAAGATATAATCTATATAAATATATTTGCACCTCTTTAATAACTCAAGTTTTTAAATGAAGTGATAAGTGATTCAACATTTAGTAGAAATTGGATAAAATTCTTCGAACTAGAATCAACAATCTTGCTTACTTTTCTCTTATGGAAAAATTAAAGTTCAACAAAAAATTAAACGATTTAGACAGAAGATAAATTCTACATTCACTGTACAAGGTTAAAAACGAAAAGGTAACTAAAGGTTTTTTCTCAACTTCTTTACATGTTAGTTTTTAGATAAATCTAATGTTAACATCCAACCAAATGTCTAACCATCAATGAAATCGAACAAATAAAAATAAAAATCAGCCCATTAACTAAAATTAGATTTATTACGATAAGTTACTTAAAAGGTTATGTCTAACAGGTAATAGAAGAGATAAGATTTTAATTTATCTTGCTCATATTATTCTTTATGATCTACTTTAGTAAAAGTGCAACTACTATTTGCTTCTCCGTAATCTAATAGTTTCTTCTTTGTAAATGTTACGCATCTTCCAACGAAACTTTAAGCATGGTCAAGTGGTAGCTATACAGTAAGTGAACCAAGACCCGCACTTCACATCACTCTCCATGTGGTAATTTGGCCTAACCCCCGAACCCCCATGAGGAGCTGAGCCCTCATGGATGAGGTGAGATAGACAGAGGCGTTTTAGAGAAGATTTTCGTACAAAATTTTGTATCAAATGGATGATGTGACAACTCACTAAAAAACCAACTCTACTCAATCAAACAAGTCAAGTATAATCTTACATGTTAGACCTAGGACTACTAAGCTGTCACAACATTGAATACAACATGACCAAGGAATGATTGGTTGGAGGTACATTTTTTGGGGGTCAACAAATTGACGTTGTCTGTGGAAAACCACACTATAACCACGAACATTCCTTGAAAAAAGCATACAAAGAGTGCATAGGCTTCCCTCTTAAAAAGGCTTTGTTCTTGAATAAATAATAAGTGGAAGCCCCTGAAGGTAAAGAAAATTCTAAGCTCAACGCAATTCATTGACATATGATACTCCTCGAAAAATAAGTATTTTGAGTCTAAGATACACTTAGAAGAGGCCCTCTGTGAAGAAAAATGCACCTTCTCATCATGAATTCAAGCAATGAAGAGGCATCCCCATTGAAAAAGGTTTTGTTCTTGAATGAAGAGCAAGTGGAAGCCCCAAACACGGAAGTTTCGAAGTTCAACTTAACATCTTGGATGTTCACTCCTTGGAAAATGAGTATTTTAAGATAGAATCCACTTAAATAAAATAGGCATCCACACATAATAAGTGGTAGTGATAGAGATAGACACCCAAGATCAAGAGAGGTCTCCGAAGAAGAGGTCATCTAAACCAAAGTCACCCTTATGCAACAACTCATCCAAATGTAATGAAATACGCATAATCCTTGTAAATGAGGAGGCCTACAAAAAAGAAGGCAATAAACAGAAGAACTCTCCGAAAGGGGTAGCCTTTAAAGATGTCATGAATAAAAGAACTCTTGAAAAAGGGAAGTACCTAATGAAGCTACGAAGGAAATAACCCCTAAAGAGGTAAGGCCCTTAAAGAAGGGGTCATATTTAGAGAATTACAAAACTTTATTCATAAAGCATAAGATCATCTTTAAAACTACAATTTTTCTAAGTGTGGAGGCCTTATCTCGCCTACGCATGAGTGTCTCTAACACCCATGATAAATGGAGGCCTTTGAAGAAGAAGCTATGAATAATAAATCCTGAAAAAGGAAGGTCCCTAAAGAATGAAGGACCCCTGAAAAATTGGTCATACTTGATAAATTATGAGGTCTCATCCCTGAAACATGAGACTTCACCTCTATACAAATGTTTCATCTATTTTTAGAGGCTTCGTCTTTATAGGAATACTCAAACTCTACAGCCATGATTTTTTCAAGTGTAGATTCAACTGCAGTTCTGCCATGCAACGCCTCTTCCAACCTATGCATAAGTGCCTCTACATGTGATAAGTTAAAAATCCCCAAATTGAAGGAGAACAATGCAAAAGAAGAGAAAATGACCAAAAGAAAACAAAAAAGTAAACTTGGGGACTAAAGGACTCTGTATACAATTTATCAAGGGTATGATCGAAATAAAGTCAAAATATGGGGATCTAAATGTAGAAGATATAAAGTTAAGGACCTAATCATGGAATTACTTGAGGTCAATTTTTAGCTTCACTTGTGCATCAACGCATCCCTTATGAAATGAAGACTCCCAAAAAAGGGTGGCCTTTGAAGATGTTATGTATAAAAGAACCCTTAAAAAAGAGAAGCCACTGAAGAGGCTATGAAGGGAATAACCCCTGGAGAAGGGCCCTTAAAGAGTGGATTATATTTGGAGAATTACGAGGCTTCATCCATGAAGTATAAGATCATCTTTAAAACTAAAGTTTTTCTAAGTGTGGAGGCCTCATGTCATCTATGCACGAGTGCCTCCAACACTTTCGAAAAACTTAAGCCTCTGAAAAAGAAGTTATGAATAATAACTCCTGAAGAAGGAAGGACTCTCGAACAAGGGGTCATACTTGATGAATTAATAGGCCCTATACTTGAAATATGGGACTCTGTAATGCAAGGCCTCATCCAACCTATAGATCGGTACATCCGCTATGCAATGCCTCATCTCGCCTAAGCATCAGTGTCTCCACATGCAAGGCTTCATCTTGACTATGTATCGGTGCTTTTACTATATAAAACCACTTCCATATATTGATCAAACACTATGGAGGAAGTTCTTTTAAGGAAGAGCTATCCCCTTGCAA
>CAIGRK010240255.1:0-10942 GCA_903798315.1 Fraxinus greggii | reverse complement strand
CAATAAGTATCCTCAAATTTGTTTTTATTTGTATTTCGAGTTTATAAATATAATTTGTATGCCAATACTTTTTCTTTATTTTGTTACACACTTATTTTTAATATTGCACGTTTACCCATATTGGGACAAAAAGGGTAAAGAAAAATTAATTCAAAGAAAAAGACGGAGAAATGGCACAAAGAAAAATTAATTCAAAGAAAAAGACGGAAAAATGACATCAGGACAACAACGTCAACGTGCTTCTCAAAGAACAACCCACCCACTGTTCCTCTCTCTTACACGCGTACACATGTGTACTCTATCTGACTAGACTCTGTTCAAGAGTAAAAAGGCAAAGAAAACCCCCAAAATTAGGATTAGGGTTAGGGTTTCCCCACTATCTGTTTTTAAACTTGAAAGAGAGTGTGATTGTGTGTGTGACAACGAGGGCCCGTAATTTTTTCTGGGTTTTTGAGGATTCTTCTGGGGTGCTCTTTTGAGTAATGGGTCGTCTTTCTTTTCTGATAAAATGGCATCAACTTCACAAGCCGTTGAAGTTCTTGATTTTGCTCTTGGTCTTGTTTTCATCTGAAAGAGACGTCGTTTTGGGTTCTGGTTCGGATAAATCTGCTCTCTTGGAGCTGAAGGATTCAATTTCGGATCCTTATGGTGTGCTGACCAGCTGGAAATTGAATAACCGGGATCACTGCTTGTGGGCCGGGGTATTGTGCGATTCGGGCTATCGGGTGGTGGCATTGAATATTACAGGTGAGGGTAATTCTTTATCTTGTACTAGAATTGCTCAATTTCCACTCCATGGGTTTGGAATTAGAAGGCATAGTTTGGTAAGCAATAATAAAGTTAAGATCTTGGGTAAATTGTCGCCTGCTATTGGGAAACTCACTGAACTTAAGGTCTTATCGACGCCCTTCAATGAATTGAGTGGTTACATTCCTGTGGAGATTTGGGGTATGGAAAAGCTTGAAGTTCTTGATCTTGAAGGAAATTTAATTTCTGGTTCGTTGCCATCCCAGTTTAAAGGGTTGAAAAATTTAAAAGTTCTTAACTTGGGATTCAATGAGATTTTTGGGGGAATGCCAAGTTCACTGTTGAATTGTATGGGTCTACAGATCTTGAATTTAGCTGGGAATCAAGTGAATGGATCTATTCCAAGGTTTATTGGTGAGTTTAGAAATTTGAGGGGACTTTACTTGTCATTTAATCAGCTTGGTGGTTCGATACCTGTTGATGTTTGGGATAATTGTGGAAAGCTAGAACATCTGGAGCTGGCAGGGAATTTCTTCACTGGAAGCATTCCAAAAAGTCTTGGAAAATGTAGAGGGCTGAAGACACTTCTGCTGTACTCGAATGTGTTAGAGGAGGTGATTCCAGTTGAACTTGGTCAGCTGAATCATCTTGAAGTGTTAGATGTGTCTAGGAACAATTTCGGTCGTGCTATGCCATCTGAACTTGGCAATTGTACGAAGTTATCTGTCCTTGTGTTGTCAAATTTGTGGGATCCTCTTCCCAACATCTCTAGTTTTAGAAGTGATATCTCGACTGAACAGTTGGCACTTATTGCTGATGAGTATAATTTCTACGAAGGCACGATTCCAGCTGAAATTACTAGTCTTTCAAGCTTGAAGATGGTGTAGGCCCCTCGAGCAACTCTTGACGGAAAGTTGCCTGATAATTGGGGTTTTTGTGCCAACTTGGAGATGTTGAACTTGGCTCAAAACTATTACTCAGGGAAAGTCTCTGAGGGGTTTAGCAACTGCAAGAAACTGCATTTTCTTAACTTGAGCTCAAACAGACTCAGTGGTGAGATTGTTGACAAAATTCCTGTTCCTTGTATGACTATGTTTGATGTTAGTGGAAATTTTCTATCAGGTTCAATCCCCAAATTTAGCTACAATGCTTGTACTAATATCCCATCCATAAATGGGGATTTCTTGGAGCCACATGATCCATCATCTGTATACATTTCATATTTTGCATACAGAACTCAAGTTGATGCCCCTTTGCCATTTTTCGGGGATGATGCTAGTTTTGCTGTGTTGCATAATTTTGGCTCTAACAACCTTACAGGCACAGTTAATTGGATGCCAATTGCACCTGAAAGATTAGGGAAGCAGACTGTTTATGCATTTCTTGCTGGTGGAAACAAGCTCGGTGGATTATTTCCAGAAATTTTTTTCGGGATGTGTGATCAGATGAGGGGTATGATGGTTAATCTCAGCAACAATCTATTATCAGGTCAAGTTCCTGCTGATATTGGCACGAGATGCCAATCTTTGAAGCTCTTAGTCTTAGATGCCTCCAGTAATCAAATTACTGGGATTCTTCCTCCTAGTATTGGAAACTTGGTTTCACTTGTTGGGCTTAATTTGAGCTGGAACCCATTGAAGGGTCCGATCCCGAGCAGTATTGACCAGATAAAGGATCTTGAATGCCTTTCTTTCGCTGGAAATAACTTGACTGGATCCATTCCCACAAGCTTGGGGCAACTATACTCTTTAAAACTGCTTGATCTGTCTTCAAATTCCCTCTCTGGTGAAATTCCTAAAGATCTTGCGAACTTAAAGAACTTGTCTGTCCTCCTCCTCAACGACAATAAACTACACGGGCAGATTCCATCCGGCTTAGCAAATGTGACCATGCTCTCAACGATTAATGTGTCCTTCAATAATCTGTCTGGGCCACTGCCTTTGAATGGTAATTTGATGAAATGCAGTAGTGTTCTCGGGAACCATTTTCTGATCTCCTGCTACGCATACTCTTTGTCATCATCTGCCGATCAACAGGCAAGAATTGGGGATTCCCAAACTTATGCTTCTTCACCATCAACAAAAACAACAACAACTCAAACAAGCACGAATGAAAGTTTCAACTCAATTGAGATTGCATCCATCACATCTGCAGCAGCCATTTTATCAGTTCTTCTAGCTCTTATTATCCTCTTCTTTTACACAAGAAAGTGGAAGCCAAGGTCCAGAGCTAGTACAACTGCTAAGAAAGAAGTAACAGTATTTACTGACATTGGAGTCCCATTGACTTACGAAAATGTGTTGAATGCTACAGGGAGTTTTAATGCAAGCAACTGCATTGGAAATGGAGGTTTTGGAGCAACATACAAAGCCGACATTGCTCCAGG
Organism: Fraxinus greggii; assembly: GCA_903798315.1. Classification (NCBI taxonomy): domain Eukaryota; kingdom Viridiplantae; phylum Streptophyta; class Magnoliopsida; order Lamiales; family Oleaceae; genus Fraxinus; species Fraxinus greggii. The sequence goes on along the minus strand of CAIGRK010240255.1, from coordinate 7,809 downwards.
AGTCCTCATGGCAATAAAACGGCTTTCAATAGGAAGATTCCAAGGTGTTCAACAGTTTGATGCAGAAATCAGAACTCTTGGAAAGCTTCACCATCCGAATCTGGTGACGTTGATAGGATATCATGCCAGTGAATCTGAGATGTTTCTTAAATATAATTATTTGCCAGGTGGTAATCTGGAAAAATTTATACAGGAGAGGTCCACAAGAGCTGTCGATTGGAGGGTACTTCACAAGATTTCATTGGACATAGCCGGTGCACTTGCCTACTTACACCATCAGTGTGTGCCACGCGTACTTCATCATGATGTGAAACCTAGCAATATCTTGTTGGACGAGGATTACAACGCTTATTTATCTGATTTCGGTCTGGCTAGGCTACTCGGGACTTCAGAAACTCATGCCACCACTGGTGTGGCTGGCACTTTTGGATACGTTGCTCCTGAATATGCAATGACTTGCCGTGTGTCTGATAAGGCTGATGTGTATAGTTATGGGGTTGTGTTGCTTGAGTTGATTTCTGACAAGAAAGCACTCGATGCCTCATTTTCTTCCTATGGTAACGGTTTCAATATTGTTGCATGGGCATGCATGCTCTTGCGTCAAGGCCAAGCCAAGGAGTTCTTCACTGCTGGGTTGTGGGATGCTGGCCCGCACGATGATTTGGTTGAAGTCTTACACCTGGCAGTTGTCTGTACTGTTGACTCTCTTTCAAGCAGGCCAACAATGAAGCAGGTCTTAAGAAGGCTAAAGCAACTACAGCCCCCATCTTGTTAGCATCACTCAACAGAAATTATTTGATTGACATAATAATACGTAGAAAGGTCAGCCCAACAGAGATTTGCAACCTCCCACTTAATTGCTTAAACGGCTCTCAATTGTTTTCTTATAGGTAAGGTCTTAAACTTTAGCTGCTTGTATATTGTAGTGTAGATTTCCCCATTTTTCATTGCCGTATTTTGGATTGGGGAGTTCACTGATGGTTCTCAGAATGCAAATATTTGTCTTGATTTGTATACATTTTCCTCATTGTATCTCATTTTTCGTGGTGTTAATAAGAAGAAAGAATCGAGATATTCTGCAAAAAAAAAAAAAAATCTACCAGATTTGGCTCTCACATATAATAGGTTGTGAGGTGTGTGTAATTTTGTTTCGTGCCATAACATTAGTCATTTTTAAACATTTAGGCCGAGGCAGCAAATCTGCAAATTTCCTTTTGTGATTTGAAGTTCTTGTATCTCACCCTTGATATCGTTATGCTTGAGCTATATGTGATTGTTCGTTGTCGTGTCCTTGCAGAAACAAAGATGCATGGCTGTATGATTAAGCTTATCTTGCAAGGGATATGACTGAACAAGCTTACAGGATGGTTGCTAGATTTATGAAATGTAACCTTACTCGTGCTTAAAACTCATAAAAGGGCGGGCAGAGATGGAGATATTATTGCTTGAGTTTTGGTGGCCCAACCCCTCATCTCGGGCAGAGGATATCAGCCCAGGAAGATTTCCATCTCAATTGCTTCGTTCTAGTATCATAAGGCTGGACATGGATGGTTGCTTGAGTTCTTTCAGAGTTTCGGTGGCCCAACCCGTCATCTTGGGCAGAGGATAACCCTCTGACACGAGAAGATTTTCGTATCAATAGCTTCAATGAGTATCATATGTGACCGGTCCAGGTCTCGAAGGTGAACCGCCTGTGATACATGGACAATGTGGGCAAGGAAAATAGACAATGGAGATGTGGCTTAGGATTGGCTTTGAAGACTGGTGTGGAACCCTTTTGTAGGGCTTCGAAGGGGCGCTGGTGTCGTGGCAAGAAAATACGAGGTAGCTGCATGGTTTTTCAAGATTCTGACACCTCTCTGCGTCGGAGATTCGTCTGGGTTTGTCCAAGCTATGCAGGGCCTCTTACCAGCTCGACTGAGAGACAAAAACCTTGATCAAGTCCAGAGCATTTTGCATGCGACGCAGTTAATGCAAGAGTAGTCGAACACAGAACATTGACACTGTCTGAGGCCTCGATGGCGACATTTGTTAAACGCGGAAAATTGTCACACCGTCTAAGGCCACGAAGTTAACAGTAGTTGAACGCAGAACACAGTCACGCCATCCTAGGTCATGGAGGTTAGACCACGAGCCATACAAGAGAAGAATTCCGTAGACGAAGCTGTATTCAGTATTAAAAACAAGTTTTTAACTTTTACGTTTAAATTTTGTCCGGTAGTTTTAACATAATAAACATGCCAACTGCGATGTGAACATAATTGGGCAATTCAGATGCACATTTTCCATTCCTATAGTTGAAACTGGTTATCTGCTTTTACAGACGTTCACCATATGACTCGAAATGACAAAATAATACCTTAAACATTGGCTATGGATTTGGATTCAGAACCAAAAATAAAAATAATTTGACTTCACTAATGTGAAAAATTTAACCTACAAAAACCATAATACATGGAGAAAATGGCATGAAAATTTCAATATTATTTGTAAGTGTTGTTTGTCACATGCTCTCGTAGCTCAGTTGGTTAGAGCACCCATTCAGTAAGCCTGCCTTGAGTTCGCCTCTCAGCAAAGCACTACTACTTTAGCTGTTTATCAATTTCCCCATTTTTTTCTTCCAGACACCTTAGCCCAAATAGAAAAATCAACAGAACAACTTTCACCCTGAAAAGCTTCTTGCCTCTCAAGTCCACCAGACGCAAGAAAACTAACCCTTCCATCAAGAATTGGCAGAGAAGGTACTACTAGACAGAGAATGGTTAACGACTATGTGTTTCAACGGATGTGCCACGTCAGCACCTCCGGCATGCTTTACAAATTCAGCCGGCGAGAGAAACCTGCCATGACAAACACATACTATCTTCACCTCCTCTCCCTTCTTGAATTGGTATAAGAATCCTTCGATCTTTTTACCATTTGGGCCGTCACCCTTTGTGGAGACACGCGGCATATCGAGCATGGCATTTTTAAGTATTTCATTAGCTTCCTTCTCAGCAGCTTGGACGGGTTTGTCCTCAATCTGCGCTGGCAAAGATTGGACGCTGGAAGGGCTCTTCGCCTTAATGCTTTGTTTTACACCTGCAAAAAAACATATGTAGTGTTCAGAACCTGTATGACATAATGGAAAAAAAATTATCGCGTATTTGTTCCCTAGAGTGCAAGCAACAACTGGCTTGCTCTTGGAGAGTGCAATTTTGAGGGGCGGGTGGCCGGAGGACATGATTCGACAGAGTGACAATGTAATCTATACCAAAATGTCTACATATCATTGACCACGAACACGAAAGTTAGCATCCAGATGGAACGAGATTGGTAGAAGGTACGCATCCGATTAATAACTGTTAACATAACTATAATTATCTCCCAAAACGATTTTCCTCGGTACATCTGACTTTATTTTAGCTTAATGTAAGGTTTTACCCTCTACTATGACCCATACCGTCTTATCCCAAACAAACAAATTCTGAGCTGCACATAGTTGACAGCTCTATTTCACAAATAAACCGCAAAGCAGAATAACTCAGAGAATCCTTTAGCACTTCATTAATGCGTTAACTGGACAGGACAAAAGATAATAACAGTTCTGTTATCTGTAAATGTTAACATCTTCTACCGATTCTCAAGCGGAAAAACAATGGAGAGAAGCTTAAATTCCAAAAAAAAAAAAAAAATCCCCATTTTTTTCCAAAATACATCTACCTCTTTCTTCTTTTCAACCACACATTATCAATCAATTATTCAATTTACTATTCCAAAATGCCCAAAAATGGGGCTCAAACAAGTCTTGTTCCCGAATTTAGGTGGTGTTAACTGAATGAATCCAATTTTCACCACCTGTTCAGTAATTGATTGCAAGACTTCTTGCAATATTCAAAGAAACTAAATCTGGACTAAACCACAATAAAACATGTTACCATCACTTCAAAAACTATATCCTGTCTGTTTGGGTTCCATTTTCTCCACTCCGCTCAGTTCATTCCTAGATTTACTGAAAGATTTAACTCGAATATATCTACTTTATCCCTTCCTATTCTGAGTTCCATTTTCTCTACTTCGCTCAGTTCATTCCTAGATTTACTGAAAGATTTAACTCGACTATATCTACTTTATCCTTTCCTATTCTGACTTCTTCTGCAGAGATCTAGCAAAAAACGCAAAATATTTAAGTAAGAGAATCTGATATGTTATAACAATCAAGAAGTAATTAAGCAAAAAATAGCACAATTTACATATATCAAAGACCAAGTAATCCATAAAAATCCATCAATCAAACCAAATAAGAACAAGAAAAAAAACAAAGAGAGAGAGAGAGAGAGAGAGAAGAGGCAAAAACAGAGTCAAATATGCCTTCTGAACGTTGACTCTGAAAATCAGTAATTCCTGAAGAACCGCTTCCATGTGATCCAGTTGATCCTTGCGATAATGGCATCTCATTCCCATTTCGATTAACATTAATTTCACAATTGTTATTTTCCCCACAAGAATTTTCCTCCATATCAACTTTTTCTTTCACCACTCGTCCATTTTTCAACTTCTCCAATCTCTTCATTTTCGCCTCCACCCGCCTCATTGACTGCAACTCCTTCCTCTTCCTCAGCTCCTCCTCCGCCTCGGCCGGCAGTGAACACGTCCTCATCAGCGGCGCGTACAAGTCAACCGACACCCCCACCGCTTGCCGCCCACCCTCACCAAAACCACTAACACCACCAGCATCCACCGTGAAAACCAAATTTGAAATTGAAGAAGAACGTTTCAGTTTTTTCGCTGCCCTTTTCGGGTCCACACCAAATCTTCCATTCATAGATAGCCCCAAACTCAACTCAATTTCTTCATTTTCATCCTCCTCTTCTTCATTCGTAAAACGTTTTCCGTTCATGAATTTATGCAACATATCCCTTGAAAACCCATTCGTGTGCATGGAAAGATCAAAATTCTTTCTATTTTCACTCATCGTTCATACGTAAAAACAAAGAAACCCAGATTTTCAAAACACCCAGATAAAACAAAAATGAAGAAAGAAAACTTTACTATGAAAAATAGAAATTGTTTGCTCAGAGGGAAATGGGGAAAGGAGGAGGAAAATTGAGGTTAAAAAGAGGGAGTTTTTTCAATGGCGGAGTACGAAATGACATAAGTGTCCATAAACGTGTAACGTAAATGCCTTGGGAAAGTGAAACGTGGTCGTACGAACCAGGTTTCGAGGACGTCTGATAAAACAGGCGTCTAGGATTTGGGAAGTTTAAGGACACGTGTCTGTTTATGGAGGTTTAGAGAGATTGCTACGTGTCGACGAGATATCCGCCTCTAGTGCTGCGACGATGTGGTCTCTCTCCCTATAGCTGCTGCTAGCTGTCGGAGCGGCGTAGAGGGCACTCAGGTGAACACGTGGATAGAAATTTTGATAGCTGTATGTAAGCTTGGGCCGGGGATTGGGTTGTGCCCATTTTCAGCCCAACCAGAACCCGAACCAAGCCTCCCAAGATTAAAACTCGACTCAATCCAAACCAACCCAATTTTGGGTAGGTTTGGGTAGAATTGATCGATTTTTGAATTTCAAATATTCAAAAACATTTGCGTGAGCCTCCTCCACCACCACATCCTCATCGTTGTTTCTAAAAACAAAGAATTCAATTACAAGTCCAACCACCATCATAATAAACACATTGACATTGAAAAAAATGATTGTCATCATTAGATGTACCTAGTTGTAGAGTGACTCCAAGTAAAATTGCTTTAAAATACCTCGATGTAGCCTATTCGTAGCAAAGGCCGGTGAATTTCAAAAAAAGTAAAAGATTGTGGAGCCGTTCACCTACTAGCAGTGATTTTTGAGTATCAATTGAAAGGAGCCAAAAGTGAAAGTGGTGATCCTTCATGTATCGATAGAATAATGAGAACGAGCAAAGCATTGGTGAGCTGATCGGAGATGGGTAACAAGAGGCAATAAGAGAGATAGATTGATATTCTGAATCGATTTTAGGGATTCATTAAGTTTCATTAATACATTTATATCTTTTAATATATTTTTATTAATTGTGTTGCGTTGGGTTGATCGATTTTTATTTAGTGACCTGCAATCCAACTCAACCTAAATTTGAATATCAAATCTAAACCAACCTGATTTATTACAAAAATCAACATAAACTGGTCGGGTTATATTGGGGCTGATCGATTTGAGTATCTATGGTTCATGTTCAAGAATCAAGAACCGTTTGTAACCCGATAAATTCTCGATTTCAATTCATTTTTTTTTTTAAAATCGGACCAAAACCTTCAATTCCAATTCGAGAGGTTCAATTCGAATTAATCCTACATAAAACAATATCAATACCAATTGTTATTGTTGTCGGAAAACTTTTAACATGCTTTCCATAAATGAATTTTAATTATAAAATTTAGAACATACGAGAATGGTTGATTAATCTTTTTGTACCTACATACTTTATAATATTTCAACTATCCAAAAGTTTTACAAAATTGTGAAAGCAAGAAATGATATTCATAGGCGAAATTTGAATTATTAATAGAGAAACAAAAAATATTAGCTTATATTTTATGTTTGAATAATGCTATGCAGCTCCATTGATATTGCAACCCCAGTTCAAGTGGCGTTAAATGAAAAGTCAAATGAAATGTGAAACTAAATCAGTCATTTATTTTTATTTATCATTTAATTTCACATCAACACCGTCTATACTGGGTTACAACTCCAATGAAGTTAAATAGCATTGTTCTTTATGTTTTTAGGGTAACAAGTGGGGTTCATTAGACAACATGATGATATGATCCATGCTATGAAACAGAAAATAGTTTTTACTAAGTAAAAATTCATGCAACTTGCACATCTTTTCATAGTAATTTAGTGCCAAATTTCAATGAATATGATGTCAATTCTCAAAAGAAAAGATGTGAAAACCCTAAAGCTACATCATGTAACCTTAACTCGTACTTTTATTGATTCGAATTGACATATGATACAGGAGATATGAAAAATTCTGTTTGACTAATTGATCATATGTGTCAATTGATTTAATATAGATGACATTAAAAATACTTTATCTTTCAATGTCACTCAAATCAACATTTGTGATTGATTGGAAATGCGTGATACGATCAAGTAAATGAGATTTAATACGATTAATTATAATTCAAAGTTTAATATTTTTTTAAATTTTATATTCAATGGAAAAGCTTAGATTCGACTTATGAGCCAGCAATATTCTTTTCTCGTTTTCAAACAAATTAGAATCAGCATATCCGTTGTGGATTTTTACAACTACAAAGTTCAAATGATCTCTTTGTTTGATTACGGTTTGTTCCGTTCCATGTGTTTGTTTTGCAATTTTCAAATGAATTATATGATTGAAAAATAGTGAAAATCAGGAAATGTGTAGTTAAAAATAGAGCTTGACCCATAAAACTTAAAAAGTTGTTAACAAACACTTCATTTATTGGTGAGATGTAAATAATCCATGATAATTTTCGAGTAACAAGGATTAATGCATTACTGAGAGCAAAAAAGTAGGATTGATAGCTATCAATAAAACTAGTCTAATATTTTAAACATGTATGTATTTACGTATCAAATAATCTTAGATCATTTAAGAGTTAAGGGTGTGTTTGAATCACATTATTTTGGAAGAATATATTTTGAAATAATAGATTGATAGTGAATATGTGGTTAAAAAATAAGGAAAATTTTTGAATGTGACGGAAAATATTATTTTAGTGAAGAATGTGTAGTTGAAAATGAATTTTGAAAGAATAATTTTTTATAAAATGTAGATCAAACATAGTCTAAATAAA
>CAIGRK010240049.1:0-13821 GCA_903798315.1 Fraxinus greggii | reverse complement strand
TGTTAATAGTAATTTCCATAAAGAATCAAGCCCATCTTCATCTGGTACAAGGATTAGTCCAGCTGTATTGTTCATTATAGTTATTTTAGCTGTTTTGTTCTTCATATCTGGGGTTCTACACTTGCTTGTTAGATTTCTTACCAAAAGCCAGTCATCCTCTCAGTCTAATAGAAATTTGGAAGTTTCTACATCTGATGCGCTTGAAAGACAACTGCAACAGCTCTTCCATTTACATGATTCTGGTTTAGATCAAGAGTTTATTGATGCATTACCGGTGTTTATGTATAAGGAGATAGTGGGTGGTGCAAAAGAGCCCTTTGATTGTGCTGTCTGTTTGTGTGAATTTTCTGAGAAGGACCAACTGAGATTGCTTCCAGTGTGCAGCCATGCTTTTCATATCAGTTGCATCGATACTTGGCTTCTGTCAAACTCGACGTGTCCTCTCTGTAGGGATACACTTTTCAATCCCGAGTTCTCAACAGAAAACCCAATATTCGATTACCGGGATTTTAGGGAAGAAGATGGATTTCCAGGTAACCGAGAGAATCGATTTTCATGTCGTCTAAAGACGGTGCAAATTCAGGAAGTAGCAGCAGAAAAGGGTGTTTTTCCTGTGAGGCTTGGTAAATTCAGAAAATTGAATAATGAGCAAGTGCAGGAGGACATAGGAGAGACTAGTAGTAGTAAATTGGATGCTCGAAGGTGTTATTCGATGGGTTCTTATCAATATGTGGTTGGCGATGCTAATCTAAGGGTGGCTGCCTCGAGCCATGATCGAACTGGTCGCAGTTTGAAGCTTGTTGGGGGGACAAGTCGAGCTAGTAATCTTTCGCCTGATGGAAGGGAAGAAAATGGGAAGAAAATTAGTATTGGGACAAAAACTGATAGCTATTCAGTTTCCAAGATATGGCTATGGTCAAAGAAGGGCAAATTTGCTAGTTCTTCGGATGCACAAATTGACAATCCCTCCTCTCTGAACATGGACTTACCATGGATGCATAGAACAGAAGGCCTCTGAGAGGTATTTTCCTTTTTTCCTTTAAATTTTTTGACTAATTGCTAATTGGTAAATTACAGGGTTGGCTTTCTTCTGTTCCGAAACTTTATGTACACTGGTAGTAATGGAAGTCTGAATTTTCCAGTGTTGCAAGTTAATTTATCGGTGTGTCTTCGCTAAGATTCATCTTGGAGTGCAGTTTTTTGATGTTTGATCTTAGAATAACTTGATCACATTTTGACATGACTAAAACTTGGACTTAGAACTTGTTTTGACAAAAGATATTTCACTGATAAAGAAATTTGGGGATAGGGACAGGGGTTTATGTTTCGGTCGAACCAGTCGAAGGGTCTCGATTTTGTGATATTTTGGTCGAAACTTGTCATTGAAATTGTCTTTTCATCAAAGCAGAGGGCAATTATCTTTTCTTTTGCCTTGTTTTGGTTGCCTATTCTGTATTCTTATCTTGCTTTTGTTAACCTTTTGGAGTAGTGTGAAAACGCTCTTTTTTGCGCATCGAGTTCTTTCTTTTAGGTTGGGACCAAGTGGTGGGATCCATGGAACTTTATGATTAAAATTTTTGGTATAGCTTTGGCTGTGGGTCATTGTGTTCTCCCCATGTACCCCGTTTTTCGTAAAGAAAGAAACCAATAATATTCAATTAATTGCTGGTATGCTTGTAGAAGAGCTTCGATGAACCTACTCGACGAACCATCCAGGACGACCTTGATAGTTATGAGCCTATCCCGAGACCCAAGTTTAGTTGGATAAAAATGTAGTGTACTATTTTTTAATTTTTTTGCTTCAAGCTTACCATCAGGATATAATCCAAAAGATTGAGATCAATCATTGGTAATATAGCTGGCCTTGGCCAAATTCATTTAAACAAATACGGCACACGCTCATATGGTGAGCCAAGAAGAACCTGGTTCTGCAATCATATCACAGCCCTACTGTATATTTGTCTTTTTCATGCCAATTAGAGTTCATTTTGTGGTGGCGCGTAGCCGGATAATTTTGTCATATATGGATGGCCAAGTTCAGGGTTGGTTGGATATGGGTCGGATCTAGAATTTTAACCCATTTACTGCATTTTTTTTTTTTCCAGAATTTATCAATTCTATTTGTTATTTTGTTTTAGGGATAATTGCAGCAGAAACTCCAAACCTTTCAAATAGTTGCGGACTTTCCCCTGCCCTTTCGTTCCTTGCAACCATCGCCCCTAACCTTTCGAAACGTTGCGGCTGAAGTCCCAATGGACGGATTCCATCCAAATGTCTATTAGTTGACCAAGAAATTCAGTTTGACCATATTTTTTTTATATTTTTTGTAAAGGGCATAATGATAACTTTTAATTTACTACATTAAAATAAGTTAAAACCAAATTAGAGAAACAAAAAAATGTGTTTTTAATTTTATGTTATAAGTTTATTTTTGTTTTCGAAAATACCTAACCAAACAAGCTTTCAGTGTTTTGCAAAATTGAAAGCAGCTTGAAAACAACAAATCAAATTCGCTCTTAATTTCTCCTTCCTTCTAACAAGAATCTAGACCGTATGGATCGATGGATAAAAAGGGTAGCATGTGTAATTTCCTCTAAGATGGTTTGCCATTTAATCTCACGTTAATTAAGAATACAACAATTCACAAGCATCAACGTTGAAGGTCGTTAGCCCAGTTCGCTTTTTATTAGAGTCATTTTATTTCACCCTTATCAAAATTGACATCCATGGCGGTCCATATTCTCATTTAAATGACTTCACATAAGCAGGTCCATATTCTCATTTAAATGACTTCACATAACCAATCTTCTATTGAAAGTAGTCCTCGTGAGGTCGCCCCGTCCGCAAATAGAAATGAGAGAATGTTCAATTAGATATAAACTCACGAACTAAAATTAGCCTAGCAATGAAAGTTGCAATTTATTTCATGTGTGATGTGGGATATTTCAAGCTCTTTTATCTCGATTGAGATTTCACTCTACACAATCACCCTCCGGCAATGATTTGAAACTTGACAAGTTTGCCCAATTGTTTAGCCATATCTGCCATAGAACTTTACAACTTTATGGAGATGTGATTGTATAAACTAAGATTCACAAATAGGGACGGATCCAGGAATTAGAGTGAGCTAGAGCACATGTATGCGAGCGATCGCTAAATATATATTCATTTTTTTCGGGGGAGCTAGCACGAGCAGTTGCCTTGGCTCGGGGCGTTGGCTCCACCCCTATTGACGAGGACATAAAAATGGACCAGAAACAAAGGAGTACGTAACATTCTAAGTCGGGGTTAACAAGGACATGAAAATGGGCTAAAAACAAAGGAGCGCATAACATTCTGAACGATGGAATTTTCTTGAGTGAAAAAGTACAAATCACCATCTGGTAAAAGTACAAATCACCATCTGGTATTTCACCATTTACACATCCCTATAAAACATTTCATCTATCCTTATTTACTGAGTTTATGAGCATATATGTATGTAGACATTATCTATCTATACAGACAAGACAATCATACATGGTACACCATTCCCACTTCTAACGTTGATGCACGAGGGAAACATAGCGCGTATGCTGGTCCTCTTGAGTTCCTTCTTAAGAAATCATAACATGTATTAATCACTAATCTCTTAATCAAACTTGAACCCATCTTTGCCTTCACGTAACAGTGGCCGAGAATAAACGCCATTCCCGCCTCCCTCGCTTCCATCAATTCCTGCAACTCCATTCGTGCAGTCGCATGGATTTGTGGACTCTCAGGGACAAGAAATCTCACTCTCTTCCTTGGCACCTCCGGTGAACTAATTTCCATTGACTTCGTAGTGCTCGTTGCTTCTTCGGATAAATCTTCGCACATCCTTATTCCTTTTGAGCATGTTGATGTTGTACCAATTACTGTCATTCTTTCTTCATTCTCGAGATCTTCTAGCCTACCATCACATTCAAAGCCCTCTGACCGAATAAATTCTGCTATGCTACAAACAAGATCATTTTCGAACATCACATCATCCATCTGAATATCACGGTATCCATAACGTGCTATGCATCGATAAACTCGGTAGTCTTTTGGGCCAATTCTTCCCACGAGGAATCTCTCTTCAGGTCTCACGTGAGGCACAGGAACATATTTGACACACAGGAAAACTAGAACCTGGTGGAAAGCCGGTAGATTGGTGAGGAAATGAGAGAAAATAGCAGGAATCCCAGACACAAGTTCTGTATGTATGAGACCAATGCCTTGAACCCGCACAATCCCAAGATTCGGACCCAAACTCAGGAGCCAGTTTATGGGAACTTTGTTCTGAACATCAAACTCATACTTTTTCAATGTTCCATAGTGCCAGACGTACATTATAATTAGAAAGATAAATGAGAGAGCAACGGGGACCCAAGCGCCATCGAGGAACTTGATAAGAGAGGCAGAGAAGTATAGCGCTTCAATGGAACCGAAGAATAATATAAAGCAAACAGCTAGAAAGACGCTTCTATGCCAACATAGCACAATGACTAGAGACATTAGGCATGTCGTAACCAGCATAACAGTTATGACAGCGAGACCTGCTCAAAAAAATAAAATAAATCATAACAATGCAGTTCAAGAATTTGTAGCGAGTAACAAAAACATACTATAAAAGTCATTTCAGTTCAATATAATTTAGTTGCTTCTTCTCGAAATATAAATTTAGTCAATTAAACGTTCTATAAAAATTCATTTGTAGATGTTACCTGATGCATTGCTAATATGTTTTGTGTCTCTAAAACCTACAGTAACGGCCAGGCAGAGCAACATTAAGGTCCAGTTGATTTCGGGAATGTAAATCTGGCCACAAATTTTAGAAGACGTGTGTATTATTCTAACTCTCGGGAAGCAACCCAATGCAGAGCATTGCTTGATAATGGAGAACGTTCCAGTGATAATGGCTTGGCTCCCAACCACCGCGGCAAGTATTGCAATTGCAAGAACTGGCCACCGTATTTTTTCTGGCACAATAAACAATCATTAGAAAGGGACAGATTTTCTTTTTCTAATTATGGAATAATGCCAATCAAATGAAGAAACTACATACCTGGTACTGATTCGTAGAAACCGATATGATAACCACTTTCAATTATGTGATGTTTGGAAAGATAAGCAGCTTGTCCCATGTAAGCAAGAATCAAGGATGGATAAACCACAAAGGTAAATGCTATCTGCAGTTGAACGGTTTTCAATTACAGGAGTTAGTAAATGCTCTCAGTTTATGCATAATCATTAACTTATAGACAAAAATCAACCAATACATTGATAATGAATGTAATGTGAACATGACAGAAATTCGTCAAAAATATAACTATAACTTGGCAAGTTACTAAACATTACCTTGATAGACATCTGTGAAAAGTGTCCAAGATCAGCAAACATGGCCTCGGAACCTGAAAAGCGCATTGCATACCTGTTGAGTTAATTGAATACAAAATACAATGGCCTATCCTGATGCCGAAAGAGAGCCTACTTACCTGTTATACACAACAAAATCCCACCCAAGGACTTCCAACCTCCTGTCTGTGTCTTCTTCAAGAATTTGTACATATAATACGGAGAAAGAGCTTGGTAAACATGGGGATTCCAGTGGAAAATATTGTACACTCCAATGGCACTGATGCAAAAAAGCCATGCTATAACAACTGGTGCAAAAAGAAATCCTATTCGGTGCGTCCCGTAGTGTTGCAGATAGAATAAGAACACCAGTATAATACAAGCAACGGGGACTTCTATATCTGCAAGAAAAAGTTAAGATGCTCGATCATTAATCATCTCATGATAGAGAAATCATTTAGGGATAGAAAAGGAGGGATTGTCAAATGTTAAGAAAGCATTGTCCAAATTACACCATAAAGCAGATAAGGATTTGGCATGCAAGTAAAAATTAATCTACTAAGGGTTATGGCAGAGAATATGAAAGCTGAGCTTGAATGCAATCCAATATTGAGTATAACCTTCTTAAAGGGACGCCCTCTAACCAACTTTAGATGTGACCGAGTCGAAACAAAGGACTGAGAAAGATTTCGGAAATGGATGCGCAAGGCATCTTCAAGAAATTAACGAGATGTTTAGACCAAAGCAATAACTGAACGTTTGTCAATTTTTTATCCAAAACTATATTCAAACCTTGGGTTTGACGTATTCTGGATTACCGATTTGTAATCTCTTTCAACAACTGCCACTGATTCATCAGTCAATTCATATACGTAGGTCACTGTTGTCACTCGGAATTCATAAGATACATTTTCTAATCACGCTAAAGTATCTGTTTATTGTTGTTGTAGGTAGATCAGTCCAACTTTACTTCTTTTTTGCATAGTTTGATGATTCACCTTACACGATCACAAAATCTTTTAATATAAACACTTGAACTTCTTTCTTTTAGCATCGAGTTGCGTCTCCACTTAAGATGATATGGGTTATCATGATATAGAAAGATTATGTACCTTTATAGCTAAAGTTGATAGTGATTTGACTTTGATTAAGCCAGAAAATATGTCCTAATAACAAAAGGCCCACAAAATAATGCATTTTTATTGTAATTTGGTGCGCTCTCTTTGTCCACACACTGCACGTCTATAGTAAATATTTTTCTAGCTATCAAATGAAATAAAACAACATCATCTTTTCAGTCTTTTCCTTTTGGTTGAACCATAATCTTAATCAATACTTTATTCTTTCGGGTGATCTTTGGTCACATCTCAATCACCGATAATTCCTAATGCCAAGCTTAAGACAACCACTTGAGACAAAATTGGAGCTTACATTGAAAGGGCTCTTCAAGTTCAAGAATATGCTAAGCATGTAGGAAAGTAAATTCCTTAACTGAACAGTGCTATATTGACAGCCTACTCAAACAAGGGATTCAGCATGTATCTGAATTTCTTGACCCGTCAATACTTCAAACTCCAAGTGCAAGTTTCATAGTATTGACACTACAATACACAAGATTTTTACATCTTTTTCATTTTTTATACTACACGGTGTTATCCCGCCCAACTTAACATGCCGTAAAATGTTAATTTTCGAGTAAATTTGAAGAAGATGAGAAACTTACATTGGTGATGGTGCTTTGACACTACAAGCTCTAACCCAGAAACTGCAGAAAATACTGCATAATCACCAACATAATCACTTATCAGTTGGAATTTCCAATATCAAAATCTTGTAATTAAGACAAAAATAAGCAAATTTTCATTCTATACCAGAAATTGCAGGTGTAAGAACTCCATCCCCAATTACCATACAAGTACCAATTAAGGCCAAAGCCAGCAACATTTTTTGCAACAATCTGTGCTTCTCCAATGTTGATCTTAAGCTCAATCCCAATCCAAGACCTCGATTAGCCAATGAAATTCCATCTCTTTTATACTCATACAAGTCCTCATCTGCTAGCTGCCCATTGGGCAAAGTACTCACCCGGGCATGGCGGCAGAGCAGAGAATACAAAGCAAAAGTCCCTCCTTCACCATTATCATCAGCTCTAAGCACTATAAACACATACTTGAGCAATGGAATAAGAGTTAATGTCCAAAATACAAAAGATAAAACCCCATAAATCTCCTCATTAGACTCTGAATGTTGAATGTCCTCTGCAAAAGTACTCCTAAAAACAAACAAAGGTGAAGTGCTTAAATCACCATACACCACACCCAGACTCTGGTAAGCCAATGTCAATACTGTCCTCCATGATTCTCTCTGCACCAAAAACAAAACTCAGACAAAAGAGAAGAAAATCTGTGATATTCGGTATAATACTTACTGCAAAAATTCTCACCTTGATAGGACTATCAGGGCTCCAACATTCAATATCCATCACAGGCCGCCTCAGAAACATTAGAACTGCATAAACCTCAAGAAAACTAGAGAGTGTCCTTTAGGAGAAACACTTAAAAAGGGCCTTATTTTCAAGAAAACTCCAAGAATATCCAATGAAGAAAAATCAAAGCTTTCTTCTTTGTAAATTGCAGGTCCACGGATGGTTTGAGCTATCACCACAATGGGAACATCTAAGAAGCAACACGAAACTCTGCAAGGAGAATACCAAGACAAGTGATACGGGGACCGGGGTTGAGAAAGCTGGTGGGGAAAATGTGCGATAGAATATTGTCTGTATAGTTCGTGGACACTTTTGAACATGTAATAATATTATAATAAACATGATCTCACTAATCACTCAACATATACAAATTGATATGGCTATCAATAATATTACTGTTTATTTATTCTTGAATAATCCTGGGTGTGTTTGTTACATTAATCTTTCCACGTGATTTGACGTGATATCTCCTATGTGATCGAAATATAAGATAAATCGGCTACATCATTCGTTTCGTTTACACGTGCGCTCAAAACCCACTCTGGCTACAGCCCGCACCACCTAGGGTTGCGATCCACCCACTATCGCAGCAAGGCAACTCTTTGTTGAGAAAAAGAAATATTCTATTTAGTGTGTGCACTATTTTTTCGTAGACCTCCCATCTATCTATCAGCGAGCTGACCCAACATGCATCCACATATCTGCCTGCTTTGTCACGTAGCAACCATTTAGGAGCCTTGTTTCCTCCGATTACGAAGCTTATCCCACATCGTCTCATTAGTTGGTCTTTATTAATATTATTTCGATGTCATATTTAGGCCTTGTTTGATCTCAATTATTTCAAAAATATATTTTTCTCAATCTTCTTTTTAACTACACATTTTTCATTAATTCACAATTTCAAAATGCATCCTTCAATAAAAATAGGCTCAAACAAGCTGTTAGTATTGATTATTATTATATACTTAATTCTTTTAACATCTAAAGATCGAGAAAAAGATTGTCTTAGCATGATGATTGTGAAAAGTAGTTTATAGAATAATGGAGTTTTCGATACTCTAAAATCTACACTTTCCATTGTTTCTTCTTTAATATAGTACTCCAGTGAGTGGGAAGAATGCGTTTTTTGTGTTATCTTCACACTTCACTAGTGAGGTATACAAATTTGAAAGGCCAAAAAAAAAGGGGTGGGTGCCGGTTGGTGGGGTGGGGGACTAGTTTTTGTTCCTGGTCTAATACAGTTGGATTGCATTCACATGTAGACTGGCACTGACAGTAATGCGTCCTGATAAATGGAACAGTGAACTATGTAACACGCAATGGGTTAACTCGGTAGGAGAGTGTCACATTAATGGCATTTTTTATTTGTCTAATGGGACCTCTGTCAATTCAATTTGTTTAGTGCTTTTCGGAAAAGATTAAAAAGTTACTAAAAAATTAGTCATTGTTTGGCTCCGTTATAATGAGAATTTAGTAAAAATATATTTTGAAACAGTAAGAAGTTGTTCTCTTCGTATTTCAGTTTTGAGTTTTGAATTTATTTTGAGTTTTATGTTTTGAGTGTCTATTTTGAGATTGCTGAAAACGAGTTCTTTTTGTCATTTTGAAAAATTATTTTCAAAAATTAAAAAAAATGAAGTTTTGGCTTGGTTTTAATTGAAAACAGTCAAAACGACTTTTTTTGCGTTTTCTGTTTTCTTTGTAAATTTTAAACTCGTTTTTGGAAATTCGTTTTTAAAAATAAATAAGTAAACGTGTTACTGAAAATGGTCTGAAAACAGCAAATAGAACAGACTCTAGTTTTATTTAAATATAAGGATATATTTAGTCATTTCACAATTTTTTATTAAAAAAATGGACTATAAGGAGTATTCCGCACTAAAAAGCTTCTAACAAGGAGCTTGCGTTATTTCCAATAGGTGAGGGATTTTGCACAGCATGTCAATAGTTAACAGAACTTTGCTCCAATTTGCCTTTCAATAAAAGTTTTAGTACATTTTTATAAAACTGGATAAAATTTATAGAAACATTTGCGAAAGTATGCAGCACAGGAACATTCAGATGGATTTCTTTCGAAATTCCGTTAGTTTGGTGTGAATTGAATTTCCCCACTTTTTAGAGGGGCGAAATCGTCTATCATTTTCTTAAAAAGGATTAAAATACTTTTAAAACATAAACATTTTTTGGTATTTTGCTAATTTTTTTAGTTTTTATTTTCCTTTTATGGGTGCTTTATTTTTTGGTTGTTTGTTTAAGGACCAATTTAGTAGATTTTCCGAGGGAAACATCCGTAGAGACTGAATCTATTAATTTC
This sequence comes from Fraxinus greggii, assembly GCA_903798315.1. Lineage (NCBI taxonomy): Eukaryota > Viridiplantae > Streptophyta > Magnoliopsida > Lamiales > Oleaceae > Fraxinus > Fraxinus greggii. Next base: position 3,664 of record CAIGRK010240049.1, on the reverse strand, counting down.
TCAAACGTTAAAGATAGAAATCGAACAAAAAATTGGTCGAGAATATGATCGCACTCTGGCCACATGTTGGAATGTAATACTTTCTTATATTTTTTATGCGAGTCGTCGAGGGCTTGGAATAAATTTCAAACGCACATTAGTTGAATGACAAAATTATAAGCTTTGAATTTGACTTTATAAGTACAAATAGTTGAATAAATTGCTTGAGATACTATTCTCATTTTGTCGCATCAAAATGATTTAATCACCAGTGACATACAAAGTAGGGACTTTAAAGCATCAAAAATGGCAAAAATAAAGGTATATTCCATTGAATAAAGTGTGTATTATTGTAGTTATCTAACAAGAGTTCTATTTTTTTCTTTTTTCTTTTTTTTCTCTAAATCTTGATTGATCTTTCAGCTTTTTGACCAAATAATTATAGCTTATCCACTGAATGAAATTTTGAGATTGAAGCAACTTGCATCTTACAGCAACCTTCTTTTGAGTAATGATAATTCTAAACTCCTATTTGGGTTTCTTTAATTTTAAAATATATATCGTTCAACTACACATTCTTTAATAAAATAAAATTACACGTAAGTCTTTACTATTTTATAATCACAAATTCTTCAAAAAATACTATTTCAAAGAATAATGCTTTCTTACCAGGTGAATTTACCACCTTGGATGACATATGCATTAGTGGCAATGAATGATTAATGGAAAATGTAGTAATAACAGACCGTCATTTGTCATTATGTCAATCGAGATGGTAAAATTGTCTGACACTGTAGCAAAGTTGCATATCGAAACTCCTTTTTTTTTTTTACCCAAATAGAGCTCAGATGAAACATCGTGGAAAATGCTATATGATATGTTGAGGGTTCGTTTGACAACTTTTGTTTTTTAAAGACGTTATTTTGGATCAACTTCATCTATAAGCTGTTTTGACGAGACGGTATTTCAGAAAGTTATTCAAATATGAAAAAAAGCAATTTCTTATACTAGAAGTAGCTTTCAATTTTTCAAAAAAATTTGTCAAATATGAATTTTATTTTATTTTTTTCTCCTTGACTATGTCCTTGCTTGTGTAGATATCAGGGACGTCGAATTTATCGATCCATCCATCTCTATCAAAAAAAACTAAAAATCTATAGGTTCGAGTTTAGTTACACGCATTATTTTCTTCGTAAATCTAAGGCAGACAGGGACCCATTCAATCCTATCTAACTTGCAGGATTTTGGCATGTGGATTATATCTCAAGCAAGTCGGAGATCCCTTGACAATAAGGTGATATTATTTGCTTATTTCTTGTGGGTTACATATATGTCAAAATCAATTCAAGTTTTTTTCCTTCTTTGCCAATAGAAGTTATGAGAAAATTGCATTTTAATCAATGAATTCTCAATAAAATTTCAATTGGATTACTTTGTGTTGAACTTCAATTTTACTTTCAAATTTCATTATTCGTCATCTGCCGCATTTGAAATCGATGAAATTTCTGCTTTATAGGTAAATCTTCAACTAAACTACAGGACATGCCAACTTACGACTTTATAACATCATATATATGCATTTTAATAATTTAGTCTAAACATACTGTTCATTTTACTATTTTCGTTTCTAGAATGCCGTTTGACGATTATGGCGTGGAGAAAATCAATCAAGTAATTTTGGAAAGATGAATTTTAACATTTTGGCCTCGTTATTAGTTTGAGTTATTGAATCATAATCCCATATTTGAGTGAACTCAATTGTTTCTTTCTAAGTGAGGTATGAGTGCGTGCAAGATTAAGATTAGGTAAACAATAATGATGACTTTTCACCTAAACTAGAAGATAAAAAGAAAAATAAAATAAATTTATATAAGAGAGTGTGAAGATAAGTAGATGATAAAATCAGGCGACGACACTTTTTTTGTGAGTGGAAGGTTGTCTGCGTTGACGTGTACCGCAAATAAATAAAGGCGTGTCAAAATCAAAATGAAATGAAGTGAAACTTGTGCAATTAATGTCCATATATGTGTGACTTTGCTTTTATTAGTGGGATGCCACTTGGTTTCATTTGTGGGTGTTATTATTTCCCGTGTGACACTTCAGTGATTTTCTATCTTGATTAAGTAAATACGTTAGTTTCCTAATGTTCTAGAGAAATTTCCTATCTCTCTCTCTCTCTCTCTCTTAAATACGTACTAATTTCATACTTACAGTTGAGGTGATTGAGTTTTTTTATGAAAGAAATTATATCACGAATGCACTTTCAAAATAATAATAATAATAATAATAATAATAATAACAACAACAACTCAATATTAAGCGAATTGATATATTACCGTCTTATAATCGAATAGCCCATATGCGTTAATATCGTAACACTAGTGAAAGATCTAAAGTTGAGCTTAACGTGGACTTGGCCGAGCCTCGAGGACTTGGCCACCATGAAGAACTCCACAATGAATATCGTTGAGCTTTTCTAGACAACCACTTGGTCGAGCCTTGAGACCTCACACTTAGTCGGGGTCTTCACCCAAGCCTCCAAGATTTTACATGGAGGCATTGTGTTAGTTTTGTGATTCGGGAGATGATTGCCACGAGTTGCTCTCGACAAGTGATACGTGTCTTTCCTAATCGTCCAAATTTGTCTATAGATAGGGGTCTTCTTACTGCATAAATGGGTTCTAGAATTGTCTGCTCAGACATTCGATACTTACACTCCGCGTTAGCAAACTCTGTATAATACAATATTCATATGTAACTCATCGCAAACATTCCTATGATGAATCGTTCGATGAATTAATTTCGCGACTAACATCGAAATCTAAGCTAATTTATATTGTAAATTTGTAAAGTATTAAACATGTAAATAAAAATAAAAATAAAATATTGTTTACGTAACATTTTAAAATTTTCCATTAAAATACAATAAACTTCAATCATGTTTGACTATTTAACTATATGGAGGACTTTTGTAATTGACATGTTTGACTAGTCTTTTTAATTTTTCTATTAAAAAGTTTATGTTACACTTAATGAAATGATTCTTATATATTTCAAAATACATCATTGTTTTTTAGAATAATTGTAAGCTTAATCCTTATTTTATATTTCTTTCATTTCTGATCTTAATGTATAATTTCATTCTATTATCTAACAAATTAAAATAATTTGTAACATACTTATCATATTTTTTATTAAATTTTTCTGGGAGATGATTGCCACGAGTTGCTCTCGACAAGTGATACGTGTCTTTCCTAATCGTCCAAATTTGTCTATAGATAGGGGTCTTCTTACAGCATAAATGGGTTCTAGAATTGTCTTCTCGGACATTCGATACTTACACTCCGCATTAGCAAACTCTGTATAATACAATATTCATATGTAGCTCATCGCAAACATTCCTATGATGAATCGTTCGATGAATTAATTTCGCGACTAACATCGAAATCTAAGCTAATTTATATTGTAAATTTGTCAAGTATTAAACATGTAAATATAAATAAAAATAAAATATTGTTTACGTAACATTTTAAAATTTTCCATTAAAATACAATAAACTTCAATCATGCTTGACTATTTAACTATAAGGAGGATTTTTGTAATTGGCCTGTTTGACTAGCCTTTTTAATTTTTCTATTAAAAAGTTTATTTTACACTTAATGAAATGATTCTTATATATTTCAAA
>CAIGRK010240027.1:0-10176 GCA_903798315.1 Fraxinus greggii | reverse complement strand
AAAACGGCTTGAAAACGACAAAGATAACAGGCCCTTACTTTCTTACTTTTTGAAAAAAATAAATTATCCAACTATGTTTGTAAACAAAATGTTACTTAACTTTAGCCAAGCATGCTACCATCTGTTAAAACACCCTAAAATATGGAGAGTGAAAGTCACAAAACCTTATTTAGTGTCAGCCATAACAGCACAAAAATTCATCCATCTTTCTTTACCTTAATGTATTCTTCTAGATTGCACAAACGATTTAGAGAAAAATACAATTTTTTAGATCAAAGAACCAATAAAACAGAATAGGCAATATGATCCCAAGGGCAAAAGATGGCGAGGACACTAAACTCACGCCTGTAATGACGCCGTAAAGTGGAAATAGACAATAGAATAAGGCTTCTGTAACAAAGGCTCAAACCCCTGAAAATGCAAATTAAATATAATTATCTATTGCAATAACATGAGTACAGGTTCAAGAAAAATGGGAGCAAGGCCATGAAACATTAAATAGAGTAGTAGTACATATATAGAAATTACCAAATATTTATTGAAATACTTGTAATTGTTCACCTTTACAACATACAACACAAACCGCTCTAGATCAAGACATCTTAGCAGAAAGTGTGCTTCCACAACAACCATCACTGGATGACCTTCATTGTCAATCTACCTCGGTAGCTGAAATAGAAATAAGTGGTAAACTTTAACTTTTGGAAATCAACACAATTAATTCATTGTTATTGATTTATAAAAATCAAACAGAAATGCAGAAAATACTTGGAACTTTTGGATGCTAAAGTAGTGCCTCAATGCAGGCCCACAAAAGTGATTAAACTTCACATTTGTTGGAGATTTACATAGGTGGAGGGACTCATGGAAATTCCTAAAGTTAGGAAGAAAAGGAAAGCAGCCTGCAAGCTCTACAAGATTTTACTAGACATATTTGAGTTTAGCCAGTTCATTGTATTCTAAAGTATCACAAGGTGTAGCACATAAAAAATCACATTCTCAGCCAAATAAGACCACAACAAGTATTCAAAAATAGTTTCCTTCAAACGCTTTGTATCAACAAAAATTTTTAACTAGAATATAATATCATTTAGTCCTTATTTTTGACAATTCTCCTTTCAACTTGATCAACTTGGCTTAAACACCAATATACTCGTGTCTATGTTTTCACTCTAGCAAGTAGGAAGAGATGGAAACAATCAGTAAATAAAATGAAAAATCACCACATACCTTACCTTGTAATCGTCGGTGGCAACTGGCCGGGGAAGAAAGACTGTGGCAGGTCGAGGAGAGGCAGAGAGCGGGAGACGACGTAACTGCGTGAGGCGGAAGTAGAGAGACGCGGAGAAATGGGAAATTGAAGTAATTAGGTTAGGGTTGACTAAAATTCATATTTTATAAATTTTTTTAAATAAGGGGGTCGGGTTGGGTGTTTTTATTGGGTTTGATGGGTTAAATCATAACCCGACCCAACCCGCTTAGATTTGCCACAACCCGAACCCACCAAAAAATTGAAAAAAAAAATCAACCCAACCCCGTCGGGTCGGTTCAGTTCGGTTGGGGTCGGTCGGATTTTGCCCCACTCCTAACTACAGACTATCACGTAAATGATCCATTTGATGGAGAGAGCTTTCCTTTCGTTTATGAACGAAAGTAAAGACCTGAGAGGTCTATAAGTGTCTTCGACAGGTTACCTCGAAACATGCCCTATATTATTTTGGCCTCACACCAAATGCCTAGATATAGGCCCTAAAACGAACTCAGCCTAGAAATAGGTAGGAGAGACAAGGGAACAAATTGTGAACTTCCAATCGGGTCGCTATCAACCCGATGAAGAGAATGAGGATGGGCCATGTAGGTCCTTCTAGCTCAATGATGACGATGGTGGCCTCCCATTCTCCAAACTAACTTGAGAGCCCCCTGTCCCTGACCATTTTGTGATGCCTAAAATGTCAAGAGTATGAAGGAAGTGGTGACCCAAAAGAGCAGCTCAACACCTACAAGACCTAAATGGGCTTGAGAGGAGCCTCTCTCGCATTGAAGTGCAGAACCTTTCGCTTGTCCCTTTGCATGGTGGTAAAGAGACGGTATAGCAAGCTCCATTTTAGAAGCATTAAAGTTAGCTAAATCTCAAGAGGCAGTTTTTGAACAACTTCCTCTCCAAGAGGAAAGAAGGGGCCCCAGTTCAGTGTATCCAAGACATAAGACAAACAATTGGTGGAACACTAAAGAACTACCTAGCTCATTTTATAGACGAAATGATCTATTGTCAGAGAATATGTAATGTGGAAGCGCTCTGTAATTATTTGGCCTTGTGCCCAAGCCATTAACTTATGTATTGTCCATTTTGGGGGAGTTTGAGCTCATCTTATCCCTCACAAATTTCTGTCACATCACAAGGATTCGAGCTCATGAAATTTCCCTCAAGAGAGACTTAAATTGAATTCCGGTATCAATTTTGAAATGCAATGATAAGAAATCTGAAATTTTGATTAATTGTTTGTGAAATTTGGATTTGGAGATTTATGAAATGTACAAAAGTTTCCGTTCGATATGGTTCAATTTGTTTGTTTTGAATGTTATACAGAAATATATAGTGCTTTCCATTCGATACTGTTCGGTTGCTCATTATGACATGTGGTATGAATTGTATGGTATTGTAATTGGTTGATCTATGGTTGACTCTACCCTAAATGTCTTGATCATAACAAAGAAGTTAATTTTGCTTCTAGCAATTGAATTAAGTCTTCAAAGCATTCAAATTGATCGATCATGGACAAAAAGATCACTATAAAAAAATTCACTTTACAAATCAAGCTTACAATAAAGATCGAGATGGAAGTTAAGGATTCAAGTTAAATAATTTGAGATAAAGAGATGTAATAGTCAAACATCGAAGGAAGATATTAGACTAGATGTTTGTATTCACTGGTAAAAGTATAACGCTTCAATCTTTAGTAATGAATTATTAAAAGCTCAACAAATAAATTTTTATGCAACGAAATTCTTTTTCATAAAAACATTTGCATAAAAATTATTCCTCAAAGGCAAAAATTTCAAATTGATATTTAAACTTAGACCACATTTTATAAATATCAAATTTGTTGAAAAACAAGTTGAAAACATTCTTCAAATTCTACATTTTTCAAGTCAAAAATCGAGGAAGATGTTTTCACTCAAGTGGACGTCCTATCCTTCAAACGGACTTCCCATCCGGTCTAAGCGGACGTCAAGATCGTCCAACAGTCACTTTTTTTATCACTATGATTTTGACGCATAATGGCTAGTTTGTTCGTCCAGCTCAGAATGCGAAAGTATGATTACTTGTCTGATTTTGCAGAAATTTTTGCTTGATGAACTCTATAAATAGCTTCTCACTTTGCATTTATTAAAGAGATTTTAAGAGTAATAAAGTGAGATATTTTTTAACAAAAGTATATTGATCTTACATTTTATTTATTTTTTATCTAATCATTTGTTGTGAAAACATTTGATTGATGAATCAAATTCTCTATTCATCTTCATCATCAAAGTTTTCTCATCTAATACTTGAGCTTTTATTTATTGCTCTTCATTGAAGCGTTAGCCTCTTCCTCTTTTATCATTTAATTTATTTATATAATTTATTAAGAGAGAAGTTTCAAATTGTAAAATTATTTCTCTTCAAATTTGTGGGTCATATCGAGATCAAAAAAAATTCAATAGTTTGGGTCATATTGAGGTCCCGTAAAACTCAATATTGAGTAAGGATCGGTGCTCCTTATTTGTAAGTTACCGGAAGCATCGTAAGACTTTGGATTATACCATAACTCAATCGAATTTAGTAAAAATGCGTTGCTCGTAACGGAGAGCTTGGTAACGAATGATGTAGAATGGTTTTGGATCGAACCTTCACAATTATATCGTTTGCACAATCTCTTCTTTTTATTTATTTCTTTTATATTTGTACATATCACTTGATTTGGATAAATCTCTCGAAAAAATTTTGAAAATCAATTCACCCATATTGGTTAGTTATTCTTGATATATCAATTGGCATTAGAGTAAGGTGCTTATTTTTTAAAGATTTCACAATATTGAGTAATAGTTAACCACAATCTTCAAAACATTAAGGGTCCGTTTGATTGCAAAGATGGAAAATGGGTGGAAAGAAAATAAATTCCAGGGAAAATAATTGTCTAGAAATTATTTTGCAGGGAATTGTTAATTATGTGTTCGTTTGACTTTGTTTTACATGGAAATTCTCCACTAAAGTGATTTTTTTTCACAATTACTTATAAAATTTGTTTCCATTGCCGAAAGTAAAATAAAAATGAAATTTTTTTCCTAAAAAATCATTTTTTCATCAAAGTTTAGTGTTCTTTTGACTTTGTTTTACATGAAAATTGTCCATTATGAAATTTGTTTCCATTGTAAAAAAAAAAGGTGGAATTGCATTTTCCCACCAAAAATGCTTTCCCTCAAATCAAGGCAAAAGGGCGCGTGGGGGTGGGAAAATATTTTACCTAGAAAATCAAACAACCTACAAGCAAGAAAATGGAATTTTTTTTCCAACTTCCATGGAAAAAAAGTGGCTTATCAAACGAGGCCCAAGGGATATTCTACAAATTGTCGTCCCTTTTTTATGGCAAACATTACAATTATTGGAAAGTTAGGATGATGATTTATGTTTAATCTATAGATTATAATATTTAAGAAGTTATTGAATTTGGTTCCTATGTACCTACAAAGGTTATTAAAGAAGATGGTAAACCGGATCAAATACTTTCTAAACCTATATAAGAATACGATGACGAAGATAAAAGAAAATTATCATTGAATGCTAAAGCCAAAAACACATATTATTATGCCTTAGATAAGAATAAATTTAATTGCATTGGCACATGTGATTCCGCTTTTGATATACGGCATCCTTTAAAAGTTACACGCTTTGGCACTAGCAAAGTGAAAGAAACAAAATCAATTTTTTTTGTAAGGAATTTGAAAACTTTTTCATAAAACAAGATAACCTATTGTCAATATGATTACTCGCTTCACAGATATTGTTAATGATCTTGAAGCTTTGATTGTAAATTTACTAATGGAGAGCTTATATGTAAAATGCTTAGGTCACCATCGAAAGATTGGAGCTTATTAAGGATATTGATAGAGAACTCCAAAGATATCAATTCATATCCATTGGAAGAGCTCTATGTAAACTTGATAATTTTTGAGCTCGATAACGTCGAAACTAAGGAGAAAATGATGCTCCTTGCTCTTTTAACCCTGAGCTGATTGCTTGGGAACTTTGGCTTGCACACAATGAGGATAGATACAATGAAAGTTCGGTTAATGGTGATAAATTTTGCTCCAAAGTAAAGCACTAGTTGGTTGAATTAAGTCCACTTCTCTGTCCATCACGTTCTACTCCCTCTCATCTTCATGTTGCACTTTATTGTCTTGGGGGCCTATTTGAGCCTCATTTTTTCAGGTAGAATGCATTTTAAAATAGTAAATTGATGGAAAATGTGTTATTAGAAATGAAGGAAAAGTTTTTGGATTGCGAGTAATATTATTTTATTAAAAAATTGTGGTTGAAAAAAAGAGGGAGAAAATATATCTTTAAAAAAATTGGGATCAAACAAGGTCTTGGTATGGTTCAAACTCCTTTGACCACTAAATCTCTCTCCTTGCTCAATGGTCCAGTCCCCCTTGTGATATTCTTTAACTTAATATTGATGGTGCTAGTTGGTTGTGATGGGGTGCTTAGAGATTGGAAAGGAAAATTTATTTTTGGCTTCTCTCATTCTCTTGGGGGTAGCTACTAATCCCATGGCAGAAGCAATGGCTCTGAAATTGGGTTTGTCTTATTGCTACCTTTTTGGGGGGTTTCAAAGGTATTTGTTGAAACTAATTCCCAAGTGATATGTCATTGGTTTAATGGCCCTGGTATCATTCCTTGGTCTCTTCAACAAGTTTGGGATGACATTGTTGATTTGACGGATTTCAATAATTTAACAGTTAGCCATATATTTAGAAAGGTGAATTCTGCTGTTGATTCTTTAGCTAAGATGGGTGCAGCTTGGCACTCTTAATTTTCTACCTATATTGGAGGCTTTACTAAGTCTACGACGTGTTGTTTTGTTTTAGATTCTAGTGGTCATCCTTCTTTTCGCTTTGGTTGATTGTATTATTTTGAATTTTATTACTTCCCCTACATGTAACCACAATTTTCCTCTGCCATAAGTGAGGGCATACCAATAAAATTAAGGAGGTACCGTCCTCTTTCCATAAAAAAATGAGAAAATGAGAAAAAGTAAAAAAGAATCAAAGGAGTCTCCTAAGCGCCAAATTGCTTTAAAATCGACAATTGATAAAGGAATTACAAGTAAAAATATGAGTGATGAAGAGCTCCATGATCTATTTCTTCTTCTTAAGAAACGGAGAGGTTTTTCACAATAATCAGAGATTTTAAAAGAAAGAGAAAAATGGTGAAGAAAGAAGCAAGAAGACAAATACAATTACAAGAGAAGCAAGTGTTCAAACAAGAAAAGAGTTATCAAGAAAAAGGCATTCCAAACGACATGAGATGAGAGTGACAATGAAGATCTTGATGAGAATGAACGTCAAGAAGAAGTCGTCAACATGTACTTCATGATAATTGAAGATGAGCTAAATCCTATTGAAAAATATGCATACGATGATTTATCTACTTCTTATGATAAGATTCTTAAGAAATTTGAAAAACTTGTCTTGAATCACTCCCTTCTAAAAAAAAGCATTCTTTATTGAAAAATGAAGTCAAGAAAATTTTAGAAACTCAAAAGGGTTTTGAAAATGAAAAAGCTGGTTACCATTCTTCGATTGATGAAAATTCATCCTTAAAAGAAAAAGTTGTAAATCTAACTAAGATTTTTTACAAGTTCACTCTTCTTTGGTCTTATTGGTCTTTTGGATGAACTACATGTTCCTCTACAACTGTCTCATCTTCATTTGGGTCACCATAGTGAAGTTCATTGTTTGAGCCTAGAAGGCAATACCAGCTACCATTAGCTTTATAGAATCACAGGATTAGGTGTACAAAGAATATTTTTCGGTCCAATACTTATGATACACTCTTGCAATTATCTATGTTCAACTTAAGTCTCTCATAATGTAGATGTCTTGAGTTCTAATTTTGGGGGACGCGATAAAAAACTGTGAGGTGTATGATTTGCTTAGGCTCTTCTATAGCGAACAGTACGTAAATTAACGATTTAAACATAGATGTCGGTTGTTACAGCAACTAGTATAGGATACAAGTTGCAACTCGATTAATTGAAAATACAAGAAGAGAGACTCGTAGAGATAGAGCCTTATACGATTTAATGACATGTTCCCTAGAAATTGACCAACCAATTTTTATTTTGGCTCGAGAATGCTAGATAGTATAAGTCTATAATCATCCACACTATTTTTTATATATATATTTATTTACGTGTTAAATGTGTGTGTTGTGTGTGTGTGTGTGTGTGATGAGATCTTTGGATGTGAAACGTCTCATTAAAACATTAAGTTAGATTTATATTTACCTTCGTTCATTATGGTGAAAATTCAGAATTCCTTATCGATTTCGCTCGTTGAGTACACCCAAGATTGGTCCATTAGGGAAATGTTTGACACTATGCGATATTAGATATTTCTGAACGATGAGTTTCACTTAACTAAAATTTATCTTTTGTTGAGTACACTAAAAGAGATAAGAGATAAATTTTAGAGGCACAATTAAGCTAACACGTGAGATGTGTGAAGACAAAGAGTTATCATCTTAATGATTTAGGAGTTTTATGAAGATTAATGACATCTACCTAAATGTTTTATTAAGACTTGTTGAGTATATTCAATGTTTTAGTAGAACAGATAGAGTCCAAGTTCGTTGGGAGCAAGTATAGAATCCATAAATTTATGTGAGATGGTCATAAATGTAAGTTAAACATTGGGAGCACAATTAATTTAATAAAAAATCGTGTTAAATTAATTGATGCATTTTTCAATATATAACTCCAACAAATCTAAATGTGATGCTTGGTGAAAAACCGAAGAAAGTGTAACTAAAATTGAATCTTATAATGTAGTCGAGAAGGAATTTCCATGACACGAAATGTGGATAGGATTCATAGTTTATTTGAGATGTTTGAATCATTGGAATGTGCTCAAAATCTAGCTTAAGGTCATGAGGCTCTCACGTCCTAGTGGGAGTGTACCTCCTAGTGGGATAGTACTAGCCTAGTCGAGCCCAGCCGAAACTCGAAACCCGGACTCGGCTCGAGCAAAAAAGGTTCGATTTTGTGTTTTTTAGTCGAGTCGAGCAAAAGCTCGACCAAAAATTGAGGCTCGACCCGAGCTTTTGGCTCGATTTTATTTATTTATTTCTTTCTTTCGTGTGGAGACAACTGCCGTAGCGCAGGCACTACTTTTACATTTTTTTTAAAAGCTCCGCTCGTCTAGATCGAAAATGGCCCGTGACACGGGCTGGCTTGGGCTCGAGCCTTTGCCCCAAAATGGGGCTCGGCCTAAGCCTGGCTCAGTGGTTCCGAGCTACGGGCAGTTCGAGTTGGCGAGCCATTTTGTCATCCTTAGATGGTACTACTAGAAATGTGGAACAATCGCATGCCTTAGAATCTGAAGAAACTTAAAATGTGGCGTGTGGGAAATTGGTTAAATAAGATTGTAATTGACAATTTCAATATTTACATTAAGAAGACGTAATTTTATTCAAATTATTGTTGTACTTATAATTTATAAAGAAAAAGAAAAACCTTCCAAGCACGGGATTTGGGAAGGGAGGAAATAAAAGGGAATCAAACTTGGGAGGCCAAAAATGGGAGAGGGATGCATTTTTCTTTTCTTCCATTCCTTCATTTTAATTTTTTATGGAGTTTAAAATCTTTATGTTTTGAAAGAGAAAAAAATAAAAAAAAAAAATATATATATATATATACTAAAAATAGTCATGTGACGCTATATAATTTTGTGAGCGTCACATGACTATTTTTAGAGTTAATAATTAAAATAGATGGAAATTGTCTAATGGGAACCATCTTAATAGATACCTAAAAGGTTGGTTCTTAATTATAGGCGAAAACCAACTTATTAGGCTACAATAGTGTGCTATTTTTCCCAAGTAAAAGAGAAATTGCATAGTTGGAGTGCAACATTTAAACAAAGTTGCAAGTTATTCTTTTAGATTAAAAATATATATATATTGGTAAACTGGACTCGTGGTTCCAATTTCTTTGTATAGTTAATTCCAATATGCCGTTATTCCGAATGAAGATAAAAAATAGATATAAAAAAGAAAATTAAAATATATCAGATCCTCCAACCACAACCTATTCTATCCCGACTAACCCATCACATTTTCCCACCTTGTCGATGACAACTACCCTTGCTTGCGATTTCACATTTCCACCTTTTTCCACTGTCACTGAACTCGAAAATTCCAAATTAATTAATTTACGCATATGTAATTAAACCTCTTGGGATTTATAGCACAAGGTTTGAAGCGACAATTAGTACAAACCCAATTTCCCGACAAGGGGATGATGAGTTGAAGTCGAGCCTCTGTTGACTCAACACACAATTTACCCTTAGATAGAAGTAATCTCAAGTACTTCTGTTATGTTGGTGTCAACAACGTGAATAGAACAATTTACATCCCGTTTAAAGAATTTATTTGCTCGGAATATTCAATCAAAGAAGCGTTGATTAAGGGTTTTGAATCTATATCAATGGTGGAGTTCGATTTGCACCCTATTTGATCAACATTCTTAAAAAAATTCATTTTCAACTACACATTCTTTAATAAAATAATATTACACGAAAATTCAAAATATTTCCTCATTTTTGAACCACATATTTTTCATCAAATCATAATTTAAAATGTATTATCCACTCAATAATGTGCATCAAACAGCCCATTTAAATAGAAGGTAGGTGTGTATGTAGTGGTCGGTGGCGGAGGGTAATATGAATTTCTTTTTTATTTTTTCATTCTAGTTTTTCTCGTCTATTTCTCATTAATAATCATTTATACGTATGTAATGTGTTCTCATTTTACAATTTTACTCGTAAGATAATACGCTTGACATGCCATGCACTGATGCACAAGCAAGTATATCGGATATTTGACCGAAATTGTATGCGCTTAGATTCGAT
>CAIGRK010240002.1:0-11603 GCA_903798315.1 Fraxinus greggii | reverse complement strand
TGAGACTTACACCTCAATCCGCCTCATAAAGAAACACCGCCTCTATACTTAGTTTCGCCTTTTTAAACCTTGGCTAATACAAGCAGTAAAGTAAGTGTGGAATAGACAAAAGTTACCTGTCTCGTTCATCTCGTATCCTTGGCTCCTCAGACCTAGATGTTCCTCTAGACTGTAATTGCTCTCTGTCCAATTGATGGATAAAATAATGTAAGGATATATAACGTTCCAAATTGAAAGGGTATTTGGTCACATAAAACGTAGAGGCATTTAGAAATTGGAGTATATAAAATGGCATGCCAATCTCAATTACTATACATAACTATAGAGAACAGACAATGGCATCTCAAGGATTAATTTCGTACAAGGCATCAACATCGAGTATTAAATCCACAAAAGCCAATCAGATTTGGACAAGCAGATACAATAAAGTACAACACAACATTCAGTCAGCAAATGAAGAGACTTAAACAACAGGCAACAAGGAGAGATATCATAAACCCTAGAAACCATGTGTATTTGGAACTGAACACTTAAAATGGAAAGCAAACACCATACAACACAAGTAATTCTTTTAATTTTAATGTGGTGTTCGGAATTTTCTTTGCTGCAAATCTATTGGGAATAAGGCTCAATTTTTTGCTATTGGTGTATGAGATTTCATTGCACATAAGCAGCATTTTCACCTCGAATCAGGAAATAGAGGAGCACCTTGAAAAGTGTGCATAGTGGGAAACACCCAAGGGATCACAGATCACAGCATTTGATAATATACAACTAACCAAACATATTTATACATCTTTCTAGTGGAGCACATATCAAGTAAAAATTTAGCTGATCGCATATTATGAAAACGAGATGCCAGTGGCACTTCTCTTAATGCATCTCAAACTCTACATCGTCCCATGGAAAATGAGATGAAGTTTCTCCCTTGCCTACATTTTTACGTAATATGAAATTCTATCCCATCTTGTTACTCGCCTTTGTATTAAAACCAACCTCCACTGAATTTCCCTGTCTAGGAAATGGACAAGCATAACCTGAAGGAAGTGACAATCCCTGGTGGATATTTTTTTGTTTATTTTCTCAATCTATATTCAGGGTTAAAATTTCGCACTTTGTTGTCATAAAATAAACAGTGGAACACGAGAGCACTTAATTCATGTGAAGAACATTTCCATTATGAAAACTTATTGCCTTTACCCTCATATCAAGGCCAGAACCAAATATCTCAAACTCCTTTCTCTCCAAGCACATAATCAGTTGCATTGATTACTTACAGACCCTACAGGTGGCCAAAATCAAGACCCAAGTATTTCACATCATTAATTTGAAAACCAAGGAAATGAAAATCTTTGAACCATGATTAGTGACAAAGCAATAGACACATTACAGCATTTTTGCTCCATAAGAAAGATCTATATGTTACGCATAAAAAATACATAAGGCCATAAAACAACAGAATGGAAAGGCAGAAAAGAAAAGGAAAAGTATGTTGAGGCAAAATGAAAGTAGAAATAGAACAGAATGATGTTATGCACATGCTAGGTTCATATTTCAACTGAATTTTCTAAAAATCGAACACTATTGACACGGACCCTCGATGTAGGTCACATTGTGGGTTGATATTAGAATTCACGAAACCCCAAGTCAAATAGAAAATATCACTGCTTTCATAATTCAAATGGAATTATTTGTACGTCTATGTCATTCTCTCTCGTATTTATGTATAGCATTATGATAAAAGAATCAAAATG
Source organism: Fraxinus greggii (assembly GCA_903798315.1). NCBI lineage: Eukaryota > Viridiplantae > Streptophyta > Magnoliopsida > Lamiales > Oleaceae > Fraxinus > Fraxinus greggii. Next base: position 9,849 of record CAIGRK010240002.1, on the reverse strand, counting down.
AAATTATGAATATAGTTATGCAATATTAGTCCAAATGTGTGACAATTATGGTGATTAACTCCCTATGTACCTTTGGTTAACTTCTTCACCTCCAACCCGAGTTGTTCCCAGCCCACCACCAAGCCTGCGAGGTCGCCAATTAGGAACGGTTCTTCCACGTTCAACGTCCACAAGAACCCTTCTGTTATCAATCTTCTTCCCATCAGCTTGTTTGTATGCAGCTGCATAGATACAAGCACAAATTACAATAATTACTTCTAGAACTGGGAAACAAAAGGAAATGAAGAAGTCCATAAGAAGAAAAGAGGACACCTTTCATATCACGTGTATGCATATACTCGATGAAGGCATAGCCTCTAGGCTTATTTATCTCTTTATCTGTAACCAAACGAACCTGAAACTCATTGGAGAAGCAGGTAAGATACAATTACAGAAGCGGGGCCTCTGCGCAGCAAAAGAGCACGTTTATATAATTGTTTTCAATTTCATACTTCTACTAGTATAATAAAAGCCTATCGGCACGGCAGCCAGGCACAACGCCTAATTAGCCGTGCTCACCTTTCGATCATACAGCTTCCCAGGCGAGATGCATCACTGTCACAGCTAGAGTTGCAAAAACCATGTGCCATTTTACCAGATGCGATATATACTAATGTCCCCTTACCAGGGAAGTTTTTAATATAATAATAAATTAACTATAAATAGCTTGTCAATACCGAGATACCTTCCAAATGGCTGAACCATTTTTTGGTAGCCTTTAAATCCAAAAGTAGAACTTTAGTAGCAGGAAAGATGTACTAAAAGTAAAAAAGAGAGAGAGATGCTAATACTCCATCACATTTTACCTAGCGCAGGAAAAGTTGCCCCTCTCCAGGTTGCTTGAAATAATGGCCAAAAGGCAAATATAGATCACTGCTCTTCGTAAATTTACGTTTTCAGATTTGGTAGAATGAAGCACCATCTTTTCAACTGGAATGGTTCCATTGGAGAAAATCAATGAACCAAGAGCCAACACGGGAAGATTTTTTTTCTCTCTTACCCAGGATAATACTTACATTTCCAACCAACCCTATGGCGGGGATCAGTACCTAGAAACTATATAAAGTACCTAGTCCTAAAGAGGATTCTGAGTCCAAGAAATTCAGAAGCGATAGAAAAGGATAAGTGAAACAAACCTAACCGCATTCAGTGACACCAAATAATACCTGGAAATAATTCCAATCTTGATTAGACCATTCAACTGTTATTCAATTGCTGGTTATCCTAAACATGCTAAAAATGCCCAAGTACACGGTACACCGTGAATGACAAGCAATGCCAAACGTACAATTTTAAAATATTATAGCTGAAAACATTTTTTTGCGAACAGTCAGACTAGATGTATAACATAATACAATTAATGAACATCCCAATTCTCGGAAAGAGGGCGTGACCCATATATTATCATGTAATGCAGAAAAAAATGACCCTCTCATTTGTTGCTAGAATGTAGGATTATTGAAATCATTATATCAAAACTATTAAAATCATAAACTCGATTTTTAGTTCGTCTTTTCTTTTCACTATTTTTAAAATGCAAAAATAAAAACAAATTCCATGTAAAGACGAAAGGAGGATAGGAAACAACCACCACACGTGTAACTCTTACCGAACCAGAAGCCAATATAACCTGAGCACCATATTGGGTTGCTCTATAATACCTACCCGCTTGATAGGCCCATAAGCCTCAAACTCCCTTTTGATTCTGCTCTCTGTTGTTTCATAATTCTGCAAAGATAACATATCAAGTCAACCAATGGAAGTAATAAACAGTATCTAAGATTCTAATTTCAAAGGAAAATATTACTCACAAGTCTAGCTACAAACAACGTTTTGTATGGATCTCCAGAAATGTTTGGATCAATGTTTGGATCATCTGCACAAAATGGAAAATATTAAGACAGGATTTTTAAATCCAAGAAAATCAAAATTCTTTGATCTTTTCTTAGTATTGGTAACATAGAAGATAGAAAGCCTCAAATCACATTTCTCCAGCTCCTCAGAAGCCTTTTTTGCACCCTCCTCTAGCCGTATCTTGTGTATCCTAGCTTTTCTTTGCGCCTGAATATACCAAAAGAATATAATTATGCGTATAAGCCCAGATGTATGTTATTAAAATAACAGAATGAATGTGGCACTTCCCAGCAAACTACCACCACAAAAATGCAAGGACGTGTGGGTTATTCGCGTACTTACCCATATTGACATCAACTACAATAACTGGTTATCACAATGCATAAGAGCAATTCTCATCTCCACAAAGTAAAAGTGTCACAACATCATTAATCAGCTTCATTTTCCAACAAAACAATGAAAGCGATTTTACCTAATATTACAGCATCAATATTGCTGACATAAATCATTTTATGACAACTAACAATAAGCTTCCAGAAAGTTTCCAGAAATATAGCTTCCATGCAAAGTTATCTAGATACCATGAAGTCATGAGCTGCTGCATCAAAGTCACTTCAGATGACAAATTTATTAAACCTTAATTTACAGCTACAACACAAAAAGTGATAGAATAGTGATATCGAGCACCAGTGGTGCTAGAACTAGGTGGTCATACTACATAGGTTCAATTAAATGAATCGTGTGACATTGCATTTAAGTGAATCTATCATTTAATACCATGTTGTCGTCACCTAGTCAAACACCAGTGGTAGTGGTATTAAGTAGCATTACTCAAAAGTAATATTCATGTAAATTAAATTTTAAATCATCTTTCTAACAGGGTGAATAACAAAAAAAAAAAAACCTTCTGTACATGGAATAAGGACAATCAAGTTATTTAATTTAAAAAAAAAAGGAAAAATAAAACAAGTTTTATCCAGCTTGTGCAGATAAAGCACAAATAGAACTTCATCCTGTATATGCAAAGACACCCACTCAGAAGGAAAACCTTCACCATGGAAGCATATTTTAACCGTTATGTGAAAATAAAAAGTATATGAGGTTTCTATCAGAAAAATCTTACAGGAGTCTCAGCCTCCTGGACAGGTGGAGCATATTGTGGATCACCAGGCTCGGCAAAGTTACTAACAAAATGTGCCATACCTGCCGGGCCAAAATAAATCCTGTAAATATATGTTAAGTTGACATATTCCAACTTAGTTGAAATCTTCAGCAAGCTTAAAGCAACAACAGACCCGTATATGGAGGGCATTTCCTTTTCTCTGGTGCTGGCTTATATTCCAAAGGGGGCCTGGGCTCAAATAGTTTCAGAAGATTTGGCGTCAATCCAGTAGGGTGACTTTGACCAATCTGCATATATAAATAAACAAAAAGTCTTATCCACATACGGAATAGCTCAAAAGATAGGTTCTAAGTCACAAATATGTTTCTATAACAGAAAAAAAATGTTTAAGCAATCAGAATATCAACTCAACCATTTTATTCACATCAAAGAAACCCAATTTTGCTGCATAAGTTAAAAACAGAAGCTATTAACACCCAAAAATGTTAATCATTTTAAGTTATTCATGTATCGTCTCAACCACTAAGCATATCTACAAACCAACGTCAAAATCCCTTACACCATCGCCACTAACAGTGTTCTTAGCGGCAGAGAATATGACTTCAAGTTAAAAACAAAATATAACTCCGTTAATTCATTGAGCTTTATCGAAAATCCCCAATTGTCTTTAAAATCAAGGCATCAATTCACACAAGGAAAAAAATAATAATAACCCGTCTATGACGCCATCGCATGTCCAAGTTGAAACCCTAAGCAATTAACAGTACCTCGACTCCTATTGAACCCATAGAAATACAGGCTCAATCCAAATCTATTCTCACGATTTCAAGTAATTGACAACTGAAAAGATTAAGCTGACAAATAAACAAACAAACAAAAAGCCAGGACGTTAGGATCCGTACAAGCTTGAGTTGCATAACATTGTTACGATTCTGAGCCTTGGCACGGGCCTGGACGGCGGAGTTTGGGTTGCGTAGTAAGGCGTCGTTGTAGTCTCCCATCGATCTGAGTTGCCAATTCGGGGTTCCGGAAGAAAGAGAACTGATCGATGATCGGACTGTGAAGATTACGCACTCGCGTTTTTATATTGAATTCCGAGTATTTTCTATAATTTCGACAGCAGTGGCTTAAAGCGGCATCGAAATATGTGATTAATGACTGGAAGGGTTTTAGAATTTGGGGCTTCTATGGTATTTATGAAGACGAGTTGGACCGTTAATAATTTGACTCGGTTCTAACTCGCCGATTCACGAGTTTATCTGTCTCTTATAAAACAAAATTCAAACATTTTTATTATCTTTCAATAGTATATTTTTAATAAAATAATATTACATACAACCCAAAAAAATTTCTTCATTTTCAACCGCACATTTTCCATTAATTTACTATTCTAAAATGTATTTTACCAAAAAAAAATAAAAAATAGTTGGGGTTCAAACATACTCTTATAATATATTTTAGTAAAAGTTAAAATTTTGTGTACTGATTTTGATTAAAATAATTATTGAGAGGGTGTTTGGTGGTGATTAAAATTAGATTTTTAGTAGATTGTAATAGAAATTTTTAAAATGTGTGGTTAAAAAGTTGTGGGACCCATAAAAGATGTGGTTAATATTGATTGTTTGACTATGAATTGGATTAAAATCAGATTTTAATTCGAACCAAACAGTGGCTGACTTTGATTTGAAATTTTAATTGGGCATAAGGCTTGTTTTGAGTTCGTTTTATTTTGCTAACTTTTTCCCTTTTAATAAATGAGTGGAAAAAATATTTAGCCCATATTAGTATGAATTAAAATTAAGATTTTAATTTAAGTTAAAATCAACAATTAATTTGAAAAATATTTTTTATGTAATTCACAATTTTTCAATCATATATTTCATTAATTTTTAACAAAATCTACTAAAAATTTGATTTTAATATTCATGAAACAAATGCTTAACCCTTGTTTGAACTCCACTTTGGGAGAAAATGTATTTTGAAATTGGGCTTATTTGAAATGTGTGGTTAAAAATCAAGAAAAAAAATCAATTTACGCGTAAAATCATTTTATTGAAAAATGTGAGGTTGGAAACAAGATTTTTATAAAATGATTAATGGGAAAAAAAAAAAGATGAAAGTTTAGACCGAATTTAGTGGCAAAAAGATGAAAGTTTAAAATTTTTTAGAAAAAAAAATTTAAAACAACAATATTATAATATAATAACATAAAAAAAAAAAAGCCTTTGTTGACCACACCCGGGAAAAAATGAATAAAGTAGTTAAATTTCGTTGCTCTAATTAAAAGAGGTGGACGGAGTTACCTTGAAAGAAATCAAATTAAAATTTAATTACAAATGAACAAAATTAATGTAAATTTACCTGATTGAAATCAAACCAAATTATAGTTACCTTGAATGAAATTTACCCATAATCGTTATACACAAATTTTTATGCCTACATTGTCTTTTGTCCATCACGGAGAGCCAAAATTGCTTGTGAAAATGTGTGTTTGTAAGGGTGAAATTTTGTATGATTGTTAGAATCGTTATATTTAAAAGATAAAGGTAAATATATGATAACATGTCAAAACACCCCGTTCAAAATAACTCAAAGTGAAAACATAGTTTGAAAGAGATCGCGCCTATTAAAAGAAAAAAAACAAAACAAAAGACGTATGCGGCATCATACAGTTCTTATTGCTCGTCAAAATGTCATTTTAAGCACAAAATTTGAGCTCATTGTTGTACATAAGAAAGGAGCAATTGAGAGAACTAGCTAACCGCCCAACTGACTAATTTTGAAAAACTACAGAGGAAGACAAACAGATCAAAATACCTGGACTTGAAGTTAAGATCCCTATGGATTGAAGACCAACACTCCAAGCTTTTCTAGTATGCAACTTAATCGTGCTAACAGTCCTACAAATTCTATTCGATGGTAGAGACATCGGGAGTTTCAACTGTCAACATTTACGGATATTGTTACTAAAGTTGCGGTATTGCAAATTTCCCAACTCTTGGAGAAAGTAGGGATGGTGCATCAACAATGGTCAAAATCTTCGGAATCGACATGCCTCCAGAAATTACAATCTCTGCACCATAAACAAAGTGAAAATAGTATTGTCAAGAGCATGTTTGGCTTTGCTTAAATAGAAAAATAGGTTTTGTGAATAAAAGTTACTTTGAAAATCATGTATGTAGAATAAGTAACTTAAATGATAATTTTAACTCGCTTTTTAGCACATGTAAACATGTAGCAAAACAAGTCTAAACGTGATTAGTTTGATTGACATTCTTACCTATGCCTTCTCGAACGGAGAGATTAGGCCTCATGATATCCTTTGAATTAATGAGAAATATATCTCCAAGATAAAGGTGGTTGGTAGGCAAATAGACACAACAGAGCTCCTCAGCACCTGAATTTTTACGGAGAATAACAGTCGATGTAATGAAGCCAAATGCATATTCTCCAATACGGGGGTGCCTTACAATGGCCACTTCCTTGAAGGCGTGAGAATTCTCGTCTGGACAAGTGATCGATATTTTGATCATCAATAGGCACTGAAAATAATATAATTTGTAGTTAATAGTAAATAGAACCTGGAGATATTGCTGCACTAATTTGTTTTGAAGCAGCATAGATATAGCTCATAATCGGCATTTTTCTTATAAGCCATTCTCCCAATCCGAGAAGAGAGGCACCCAACCACGAGGACATGATTACTCCAACCAAGAAAATGAAAGTAATAGAGGTTATAAAACCAAGTCCTGTTAGAAATAACTTTCCAAAATTAGAAGCAGATACTATGTTAATACACAAAAAGTGACACAACAATAGAGGTTCCTAAGAGAGCACAAGAAAAGGACAAATTTTCTCAACTATATAGTAATTTCTAAATCACGCAGAATCTATCGCATCTACGTCGAAAAAAATGACAATTTCATTTTTCTTTGCATATGAAATGAGTAATTAACAAGCAGATAATCAATACTGATAGGCTGAATACTCAGGAATAGGAGAAAAAATATCCACTCGTAGAAATTCAATTGTAAGGATGTGTTTGCTTATTGTTCCCTATAGCGATTTAAATGAGCTTCAGACATGTTTTTAAAATACCGTAAGGCATGAAACCTAGCATTAGATTGTAGCCTTCATATAACCATACTTCTGTTGAAGAGAATGGTTAAAGTACATACCGAAAGTTGTTATTCCCAAATGAGAATAGATCGGGGAGAAAAATCCATCCACGAAATGAATGAACCACCAAGTGGTATAGAATGTGATGGCTATGGGAAGTAAGATGACACTGCAAAAAATGTCAAATCATGTTTTAAAGGATGTTGCCAGTAGACAAGGAAAGAGAAATAATTCCAAGAACAACAACCCCACGCCACTCACCCTGCGCAAAGGAAAAGGAAAAAGAAGGCCAAGACAAAATTAAAGATCTTATCTCAATAAAGCATTTATATAATGTATTCACAATAAAATACTCGTAGTTCTTTTACTGTATATATTAGCCAATGATACATTGTTTGACTCGTGTTTATACATTGTTATAAACACTTGAGCAAATTTTATCCATAGATTTTGAGGGACTCACAAGTTCTACACACTTATACACCACTCATTATTAACTATTTATAGTCTAATCTGTTTATAATCAACTCCCCAACATGCTGGCCAACTTTCAAATTCATTGTTAACTTCCCATTTCTGAACCTTTTTCCTCATTAAAGATTGGACGTGAATATAGTAGATTGATGATTGTTTAGCTTAGTAAGTAAGTCAATTATAATTAATGCTTCTGCTCGGCAGTATTTATCATCTTCGTCCGTCCATTTAATAGTTAATTCACCAGCTGTATGAGTTTACATAAAGTGAAACAAATAAATCCGCGGCTAAGTACATTGTTAAGAGAATATGTTTACTACAGGATATAAAGTGACAATCTTTTATTAAAAAATACTAGTTTTTGCTTGTAACTGCGGTAGTAAATCCCTATCAAAGGGACCAATCCCTATATTCCAATCTCATGAAATGCGGTTGGTGCGTCTGCTCATGAATAGGGACACCCTTCACCTCGTACCCTCGGGCCCGTAGCTTCTGTTTCAGTTGAATGAATCAAGGATCTAACGAGATCATAAAGAAGAAGAGGGGATCATCAATGCTTTGACAGCGAGTAGGATGTCATCTCGGTTTCAGAGTTAGAAGGGGATCACTCCTTCATTAACATTCAATGAGATGCAGCTCATACATGGACATAGATAAAACTACAGACTTTTAGAAAGAAGCTCAGGGGATCACGACTAGAGTGCTTTATCTTTCTTTGAGCTAGGACACATCATCCAATCTCTTCAGTTCTTTTCCGAGGCGAGGAACTTCTCCGATTCATCTTAGCTTAAGTTTTATATTTGACTTTATAATAGCTCCTTGTAACGGAGGTAGTACCTCCATGTTTATAGCGTTCTCATGTAATTTTGGAGGGGAGGCGATAAATCCCCCTCGTTGTGTACTCTCTTATATCGAATCTATGATCGGGGCCTCACAAACCCCCACCAAGGCACATGGTAAGTTTGATTAAAAAAAGTTAGCTAACTTAGGGGTTGTTTGTTTCAGATTAAAATCAGATTTTAATCTAAGTCAAACAATCAATATTAATCACATTTTCCATGATCCACAGCTTTTCAATTACACATTTCAAAAAATTATATCACAATCTACTAAATATCTAATTTTAATCCCTACCAAACACCCATTTAATTTGACTTCCGAGTGACAACCCAGAAAAAATAACATCAGTCGACAAATAAAAAGGACTGTGTTTCTGCACATAGGAAAAAATGCTAATTTCTTTGCAACAATAATTGTAGTTTAGATCATGACTTGATATGCGTATAATAATGGGAAAAGCATGAAAACTAACCATCCTGTCATGAACTTTTTCGAAGCCCAACTACGAATTACTTTGCAAAATGCCTGCAATGTGGAAAACACTCGAGTCACCTTAAACCAATCCTTCATTAGACATGATAAATTCAACGGTGACTTAAAACAAACATAGTAAATACATCTTCCAAAATCCGAATTGTTCCAAAATTGTTATAAAATTTACATAGTTTCGCAGTAATTCAGAAATTACCGTCAACCAATTCCCGTGCATTATATCTAATTTACACACGAATTTTTTAATTTTGCTTTAAAATAATTCCAATAGAAACGCTTCAGTAGAAAGGAAACGAATAGCAGTAAAAAAGTGAACCTTAAACGCAGCTCTTAAATTGAGCCCAACGCTTAATCAGGGATCCTTCGTTACTTTATTCCCATTCAATTCAAGCGATGATCATATACATATGAATCAAAAATATAATAGTATATTATAGATTTAATTTACGTGCATGCATTGCATAGGAAAAGGAGGAGGAGGAATTATGACCTCCTTGCCGGAGTGATGCGAGAGGGAGGCGGCGGATACAGAATCAGAAGGAAAGGAAGATTTGGAACAGCCATTTTCTGAGATTGATAAGCTTCCCACAGGCAATGGTACAAGACGTTCTAGATCTCTATCTTTCTCTCTCGTTCCCATCTCTTTCCGTTCCCTTAACCTCTCTTTCACTAACCAAGCTTAATACGACAATAATACGTTAATTAGTCTTATTTCTATTTCTTTATATTTGTTTAAAATGTGAAGCTTTATTTTTTTTCAGAAAAAAACAATAGTGAAACAAGAAAGATAGTCAAATTCCAGCTTTCATATAAAAAATTATAAAGTCAAACATTAAATTTAAATTTATAAATATTATTAACTTACTCGCTACTTATAGTATCTTCGAGAGACTCTCTATTTTTAAAGA
>CAIGRK010240001.1:0-12831 GCA_903798315.1 Fraxinus greggii | reverse complement strand
TAGATTAAAATCTCAATTCAAAATCAGCTAAAAGTATATTTTAATCTATACCAAAAGTGAGCTACATATATATATTTTTTAACTTAGTTCATTATAAGCCTGTTCCCCAGACTCCTTTGAAATTGTGGAATAGTTACATGTAGAATGTTTGGCACATGTGCTGAAAGGGAAGAAATGGGGTGTTCCACGCCATTGATTCCTGAAACACAATTTAGTGATAGGCAACCCACACTATCAGTCAAGGGCGGACGCAGAACTTTAAAGTTAGGGGGGCACAATCGAACTTGCAAAGAAGTCGGGAGAAATTTTACAATCGAAAGTTTACGTCAAAAAAATCATACCCTATGTAATTTTACATCCAAAAATTTAAATAGGATATGACTTTTTCCTAAGTAAAATTTCGAAGATTTTTGATGTCATATTCCATATAAAATTTCCTAATAAAATGATGAAAATTACATCGAGAAATTTGTATCGCAAAAATAATAAATGTTATTGAAATAATTGAATTTAAAAAAAAATGCGAGTTAAACATTTTCCTTTAAGACTCACGTTTAACGTATTTTTAACTATTTTCAATATCTCTTTGAATTATTCGAAATGTTCATAATGTAGTTCTCGAAATAGGTTTTGAGATGATATAAGCGATTTGTAGATTCGATTAGCGTACAGTTGTCGGAGAATTTTTAAAATTATCATGTTATCGAAATTCAAATTTATTGTGATTTTGTCACTGTTTGGTGGAGATTAAAATCAAATTTTTAGTAAATTTTGATACAAGTTAAACAGTTTTGGATTCCATGAAATATGTTATTGAAATTAATTTTTAACTTTGATTTAATTAAAATTTAGATTTCAATCAATACCAAACATGATTTAAAAAGAAAAAAGAAAAAACTCAAAAGTTGTTGGGGGGGTTGCCCCCTCGGACCCAAGGCAGTGATACACAGACAACGTTATCTGAATGGGGAAAATATGCTATCATTTGGTTCTATTGATAATGCAAACATTCAAATTAATGAGAAGGTAATGATGTTACCCCTGATGGTAATACCAACATTCATAAAATTGTTAGATTCCGAATGGTGCAAAAGTTTTAGGTCCAAGACCCCTTAGACAAAGTCAAAGGGTCGTCATCCACCCTTTTAGGTACTTATTGGTAAAAAATCCGAATAGGTGATCTTTGTAGAACAACTAGATGCTTCAAATTCATTTAAGGACATGTATGGTGCAGACGTAGATCTGACAACATGCTATGAATGTTGAAATAAAATCTACGTATACCAATTAGGAATGGAAACTTGTAGATACACTAGAAATGATAAAATCCGTTGGGTGCAAGTGGGTCTACAAGAGTAAGAGAGTACATGGGAGAGTGGAAACCATCAAAGCAATGCTAGTGGCTAAGGGTTTTACCTGGAGAGAATGAATCAGTTACGAGGAGATTGTTTGTGGCTATGCTTAAATCAATTTGATTTCTCTTATTCATTGGAGCTCATTATGACTAAGTTGTGAGAAATGATCAGTACTGATTTTCTTAATGGCTATCTTGAAGAATATATCTATATGATATAACCAGATGGATTCATATAACGTGATCATGAAAGTATAGAATGCAAATTTTAGCTGTCCATTTATGGGCTCAAGAAGGTGGGGAGATCTTGGAACAAAAGGTCCGGCGATGTGATTAGGACAAATGGTTTTGATCAAAATTTCAACTATTCGTCGGGTAAAGCTAACTCTCTAAGAAGAAATTTTTTAAAACTTATGAAGATTTAGAATGCATAAATAGAATATCTTATGCAGTGGCAGTAGGAAGTCTCATCTATAATATGTTGTTCACTAGACCTCACATTTGTTATGTTGTTGGTAATGTAAGTCATTATCAATCTAATCGTGGATTGAAACATTGTGTGGCTGTAAAGCATATCCTCATGTACATTCGAAGAACAAGGAACTATATGCTTGTTTAATCTACACCAGATCTAGTTCTGGAATGGTATACCGATTCTAACTTTCAAGCTAATAAAGACTCCTACAAATCTACATCGAGATTGTTGTTTGCACTAGGCGTGGGGTTATTATATATCGAAATATTAAGCAATCAGGCCTAAAGAAAGTTCTAGTAGACATTGAGTTTATGTCTAGTGTGCATAGCCTAAGACACTAAATGGTGAAAAATTTGGAGCAGTGGCAAATGCTAAAGTATCTTGGAGCCATCAAATGAGTGAACACATCGAATGCAAATATAATCTCTTAAAATAGATTTTTAGTCGTGGAGATGTGATAGCTAATAAGATTGCTACTGGGAATAACCTTACGGATTAGAAACCTATCTACGAAGAGTTTTGAGTGAGATGTTCAAAGCATGTAACAAAACTTGATACATAAATTATAGGCTTTGTACTTAACATGTCTCATTTACTCGAGGACTAATAGGAAATTTATTGACTAGGCTTTTCCATCAAGTAAATTTATACCTTATTTGATGCACATTATTGAGTCGACAATACATTTTAAATAGTGATTTAAAGGAAAATATGTGGTTAAAAAATAAGAAAAATTTTTGGACTTGCGTGTAATATTATTTTAGTGAAGAATGTGTGGTTGAAAATGAGTTTTGAAAATTTTTGTAAGAAGTGTTATTTGTACTCGAGAAATTTTGAAATAAAATATTAATTTTCTTTTTGATAAATTATTTATATTAAAATTTGAGCTTGCATTTGCTCATTGATTGGTTTCAGAGTCATCAATTGTCAGAGAAGATAATGGAGCTGAATAGTTGTTGTATAACCTTTTAAAGTTGGAGGTGGTGTTCTACTAGAGTTAACTGAATCTGTCAGAGCTGATGTTTGGGCTACCGAAGAAAGAGGGTGTGGAGATGATAGGTGGCAGCAATTGATTTTTTTGCTAGAATTAGATTTCTTGGATAGATTTTTGAGAAAAATGGTGCATATCATGGTATCTAGGTATGGGCATTTTGATCGAAATCGAACCTTTTGCACTGAAATCGAGAATCAAGAATCGAGAACTGATCGGTCTTGGACAATTGTTTATTCTTTAATTGAAATTGTGGATATCCAAATATGAAACTGAATTTGTCCTTTTTGTCTTTTACAATTTATCCACTTTGACCCAATGATCCAACCAAACGAGTAGTAAGTTTGTAAGGTCCAAGTAGTAATTACCCTTATATATTAGATCCATTCAGATGAATAACTGAATCATAGAATCATATCACTCTTGTTGTAGACATTCTTGACCACATTTTATGCATTGTCCATCCTGCAAACCCTCTTGAAACACCGTACGTAAATCCACAACCAAAATTGGATGCTATTATGTTTGATATTCAATGCTATTTCATAACATTTGCAGTGGATTAAGAAAAGTGTTGAAATATGAATTTTGTAATATATTTTATTTCTTATAATTCTACGATATATTGGTAATATAATTTATGGGTAGAACCGAACTCGAACATGAATCAACAGTTCATCTATGAGTTTCGTTCTACTAATTATCTAGACCCAAATGGTTGCATTTATGAAACTAGATCGACCTACTTAACTCTCTAGACTAGTGGTGATAGAACCATTAATTTTTTAATTTGCTGTAAAAACTAAAAAAAGGCCCTCTATGTTTTCAATATGTTCAACACTGATAAAAATCTTGAATTGTCTTTCTGTCCCAAAGTTGTGTTATTTGTCATATGTAAATGGTGTTTTGCTCATGTGGTTAGAGTTAATGGCTAAATTGTACTTATTACCATATGACAAGTGTTGTGCTAAATTTCGCTAGTATATGGTATCATACTCAAATAATAAAGTATGAGTAAAGTATCATTTCCACTAGGACTAGGTATTCAATTAAATTCTAAACGATAATATGAATATCAAAACTTCATAGAGATTGGATAATCAACAAAGTAAATTCTATAACTAATAACTATAATGTTTTTAAACTAAACAAGTGTTTATTATCATCACGAAAATATTGTTCGTGTAAAACACAGCAAGTGCGCAGTTCGTTAACAATTAGTAAAATGGATTTTTAACTCCAAGTATTGTACCCATAGAGATTGTATTGATTTAAATTCAAAGTAACTTAACCTTATCTAAAACTATGGACTTTATTGATTTTTTCTATAACTAATTTGTGATTTAATAGCCTAATTATGAATGCAAGACCCTTATAATCAGTGCAAAGATCGCGATTACTGCAAGATTGATGTGAAACCTATCAATTATGCTTTCAAAACACCAATTCCTGATGGCAATTCAATAGGTCAACCACCAATTCATCCAATTAACAATGAAATTGATAGATTGAAATCAACCAATCTCAAGGAGAGCGCGATGAATGATATGATTCCAATTGATGTAGAGGTTCAAAATTCGACCAAAATGCATGGTGTAGAGGCTATTACAGATATGGGTAATAATTCAATTGAAGGAATTGATGGCCATTTGATCCCCAATTGCTCCCCCAAACCCGTGCCAGTCGAGTTCCCTTCAATTCAAAATTTTGGTTGTATGAATGATACCCATCGAACGACGGTACCTCCAATGGTTTTTGCACATTCTAATGATCCTATAGTGGTTCAATCATCGATCTATAACATGGTGAAACTCGCTTCCAATTTTGAACTTCCTTCATGGGTCCTTCTCAAAACTGATCATACAGCCTCCAAGTTGACAAATGGACCACAAATTCTAACACAACAGACCTAAAATATACATAATAGTTTTCATCCCTCTACACGTGCCGTTGACCCTTGGCGCGTGGCCTTCACACATGGCCCCAACCCACTGTTTCCAATGCTCTGGTCTAACTAGACCACCTTTCCCTCATCTGGAGTTGCTAGAGTAGCTCAAGCTCCACGATCTTATGCTGCTGTACTCAATTGTCTACTTGCTATTACTCAGGCTAAAAGGAGCCAGGGAAATTATTTTCACATGTTCTTCAAGCTCCTGAGGATTCCAGACATCACAGTTTGGTCTCGAGGGATCCATACATTCATCATGGTGAGCTTGCTGTGTTTTTTGATGAGTCAGATGAGCAGTTCTTGGCTGAGGCCTATAGGTTCACACTTGTAGGTAAATTTGTGCATCGCAAACCTTTTATGATCAAGGTATGCGAGAATTTTATGCGCTTTGGGTTTATTGGCGATTATGAGTTTGGACTTACTGATGATGTACACATTATTATTCATTTGGAGCACGAGGATGACTATTTACAGTTATTCCTCAAACCCACAAAGTATAATGATGGTTGTCCTATGAGGATCATAAAATGTACCCTCGGTATCAGCCCAAAACATGAAGTTCCTATTGCTTTTGTCTGGGTCTCATTTCATTTGCTTCCTATTCATTTTTGTGCTAAGAGTATATTGTTCACAATAGCTAAGTCCATTGGGCTCCTGTTTCATATTGATGAAGCAACTTCTGATCTCCAGTGACCAATGGAGGCAAGGGTATGTGTTGAGGTTGATCTGGAATGTAAACTCCCTCATAGAGTGTAGATTGAGAGGGAGAAGAGATGAGGTTATTGGCAGTCGGTTGTATATGATAAGGTGACAAAATTCTGCTTTTGTTGTAGACACTTGGAGGAGAGTTTCTCTAGTGGTTCATATTCTGTCCCACCTTCCGTTGTCCCAGTCCTTACTTCTAGGCCTGTTTTTCCCAAAGGAAAGGGAAAGGAGAATGAGATTGTAATGGAGACTCGCCAGATGTAAACACCAATTAAGAGAGATCAGAACAAACATGATGGTACATCAGGTGTAGCTACTTGGGCTAATATGCAGATTACTTAAGGTGTGAGGAAAGAGGAATGTAGAACCCCAAAAAAAAAAACGTATTTATTTGGATTTAAAACCTAAAATCTACCAAAATAAATCCATTTTAATTTCTCTTCAATGTTGCTTGATGAATGCATTTTTATTTGTCATTTATGAACAAAAATATACATACACACGTGTAATGGCCCCAAAAGAAATGGAAAGTCTTGACATGATTTTAAAATGTTTTAAACCTCCATTAAAGCTGCCACGTTTTCTACTAGAATTTAGGATTTTACCTTGCATTTCTTAACCTAAACTCTAGCCTTTTCTTTTTAAAATGTTTTAAACCTCCATTAAAGCTGCCACGTTTTCTACTAGAATTTAGGATTTTACCTTGCATTTCTTAACCTAAACTCTAGCCTATTCTTTAAAAAAAAAAAAAAAAATCCTTTGAAACTCCTCTAAAGCTGCCAACATTTTTCCTCCTAGACATTTAGGGCGTGTTCGGTAGAGATTAAAATTGGATTAAAATTGAAAAATTACTGGTTATTATTGACTTTTAGTAGATGAGGGGAATCCAATAACGGCTATATTTTCAATTTTAATTGACTTTTAATTTCTACTGAACACGCCCTTAGAGTTTATTCCCTTCAAATTATTCAAATTCTTGCAACCATATATGCACAATACAAGAAAAACCTTTCAAAAGTAAACAAAGAAAAACAAAAGAGAGGAGCCAATTCTTAAAGCTTGGGTGCCGTCGGGAAAAAAAATTTATCGTCCAATTTCATCCTTTTCAAAAGCGTTAAACAGAAGTAGGTAGAGGTGCAAGTGTTATTTCATTTTCAAATTATGATTTTTCGTTAAAAGTTTCAATAAAATGGTGCCTTCGGGTACGGATTCTCGGCACCATTATAGTTGAATGACCATTCACCGGCTCTATGGCAGAAGATGATGCAACATGCTATGGAGAGCTGATGACTAATAACTTTAAATTCTACCATAAAATGTTCACGTTGATTTCTTTTAAGAATTTCTATGGCGTTATATGTGAACCCATGCTAAGAGTATTTTTTTTTTCTTTTCTATGAATAAATTATGTTTGAATGCAGATGTGTCATGGAAATTAATTTATATATCACTGTTTACAAAAAAAAGGAATTAGCGATTTAAAGCATTGTTGTCTCTTCAAAAAAATTCAGTTTTCCGCCATGGCTTTAAAAATTCATAACTCACTCGTTATTTGAAACCTTTAGACAAAATCAGTGGCGTTGGATAGCCTTACATGCTAGCTACTGAATGAACTCGAGATCATGTCAATCCGATGTCGGTAGAATTCTATACATCACTTTAAATTAAGCTGTACGGGGTATGGCTGCTGTTTTTGGCTTCTGCCCTTGATTTCAAAAAATTCATAACTCAGCCGTTACTTGGAATTCTTGAACAAAACCAGTGGTTTTTGTTAGCCTGATGAGTTAATTTCTGAATGGACTTGGAATTATGTCATTGCAATGTGTTTAAAATTTTATATGACATTTTATGTGAATTGTGCTGGGTTTCCTTCCAAATCAGGTCGCTGTGGGGTTTTAAAAAATATTTTAATACCCTATATGTTGCCGACGGAAGTCGATTTTTGAATATGTCATACTATAAGGAGTTTTCTACTTTACAT
Organism: Fraxinus greggii; assembly: GCA_903798315.1. Classification (NCBI taxonomy): domain Eukaryota; kingdom Viridiplantae; phylum Streptophyta; class Magnoliopsida; order Lamiales; family Oleaceae; genus Fraxinus; species Fraxinus greggii. Next base: position 5,377 of record CAIGRK010240001.1, on the reverse strand, counting down.
TAAAATTTCATGAAGTTTCGGTGTCGATAGCTAAGCAAACGAATTTATTTTGTCAAATGTCACCTTAGGAAAAAAAAAAGCAAAAAAGCGAGGTTCATATTTTAAAGTTTTGCTTAGAATCTGACGTCAAAAGTGGATGCGTACACGGAAATTATTCCAAGGGCATCTTTGAATCTTTTCTTTGGGTATCAATTCATTTTGTTTTAAATTCTTAAATTAAATATATAAGCTTTCCGCTAAAAGTATAGTTCATTATTAAGTTAACGGCTAAAGTACTGTTATTTTGGTGACATTTCGGACCATGCGGCTCGGGCTGTTACAGCGTGGTATCAGAGCAAGAGTTTAGTTGATTCTGTAGACTTAGTGTATTTCACAATAAAAAATGAAATATTTAAGGTACTCCATGGCATCTTGCGTCCATTAGTTGACCTCATCCGACGAACCCAAGGTATGGAGTAAAACATTAGGTTCCACTTTAATTTTGAGCATGATTTATAAATCTTTTAAGCTTGAATCTATGAAATGTCTATGATATCTAGAATGAAATTTGTTATGTAATTTATATTTTGTTTAAATATGCATGGAGAAATGATGATTAGCCACTTTATTAAAATCCCAAGAGTAAAAAAAATGTATAATTTGATATCACTAATAGAGTTACAACTTAATTGGACACTTATGTGACAGACTTGGTTAGAATTTGCCAGACTGCTAGAAAGACCGCAGCTTGCAGAGTAGCGTTGAACCAGAGGGTCGTCATTCAGTCCTATGAGGACTATGTGACTGACCCATCCCGTCCGCTTGTCGAACATGTACATGACACCTACGAGAGATGTATGGTAGCGGTGGATGCTACACTGGAGATCACGCATATCGAGGCTGTGAATAAGCTCATACACTCACTTCCACCTCAATGGGGAAACACGGGAATTATGGTTAGGGACAAGATGCTAGAACGTAACCCTCCAGAACACCTAAACACGATTGCATTTAAGGTATATTGTCAAACCCTTCTAGACAGATAGAGTGAGAGCTTAGAACCTCAACCAGAGATAGTAATTGAACTCGATGATGAGGTTGAGCCCGAGCCCGAGGAAGAACCTTTGTCTAAATCTGATCCAAAGGAAGAGCCCGAATGGGAGCACGGGGATGATTTTGGGTTGGAATTAGAGAATGATCATGAGCTTGAACTTGAGCCACGTGTTGAGATGGACATAGAATCTGGGCCTGAGGCAGAAGACACCTCCGAAGATGAAGCTCCGCCAAAGAAGATTCACAAAACTCATAATGATTAGAGACTTAGATTCCATTTCCTTGTGATATTTTCCTTTATGTATTTGGAAGTTAAAATTTATCGAATTATTGTAAGTCCTAATTCCAAGGAGCAAAAGAAAAAAATAATTTTTTTTCTTCGGTATTGCAAAATGAAGTTAATGAGAGATATTATATCTTATCTCTAGGGAAATGTCTCGAGCAAACAAAAAAATATGATAAGGGACCTCCTGCAAGCGGTTCAAGATCTTGGCAGGCTGAATCAGAATCAAGCCCCACCCTTACCACCAGCTCCTATTGCTCACCAGACCCATGCCTTGATAGTTGAATTATTTCGAAGGCATAAGCCCCATACCTTCGATGAAGGATCTGGTCCATTAGTAGTCGGGGAATGGCTTCACAGGCTAGAACGAATTTTTCAACTCACAGACTGTACTGCCTAAAAGGTCCAGTGTGCAGAGTTTATGTTTATCGATGATGCAAGTCATTGGTGGGATTCGGTGTCTCGAATTAGGACTCCGGAATAGCAATTGGCAATAAATTGGGAACAATTCAAGGACGAAGTGATGGAAAAGTATTTTCCTCAATCTTTAAGAGATTTCAAGGAGGGTGAATTCCTTCAGCTCAAACAGGGAAATATATCCCTGACTGATTACGGATGAAAGTTTGATAAACTCTCAAGGTATGCTCGACACCTGGTGGACACAAAAATTAAGAAGATTCGAAGGTTCGAGCAAGGGTTAAACCCAGACCTAAGCATGATTCTCACGTCACACCATTTTACATCATACCGTGAGATACTGGAACAAGGTCATGCTATTTGGTATCAGAAGGCTAATACAGAACAACACAGTCTATTGTACAGCTAGCAGGATAAGGGGCACATTGGTAAGAGGAAGTAGAATGGTCAAGACAGAGGAAAAGGCATTTGGCAAAATAAGAAGGCTAATATCGGACCTAGCGCCAATAAGGACATTGTAACTACAATAGGGCCATGTCCTAAGTGTGGTAAGCCTCATCATGGCGAATGTTTGCTAGGGAAAAATGCATAATTTTGATGTGGTAAATCAGGGCATATTGATAAGGATTGTCCCACCTTTGCTCAGAAGAAGGATGATAACAATGATCAGAACAAGAAGGGCAAAGCATGAGTCTTTACACTCACTCAGAAGGATGCAGAGGATAACTAAAAAATAATAACAGGTATTTTACTCATATCCAATATACCTGCTTATGTACTGTTTGATTCGGGAGCTACTCACTATTTTTGTATCAACGTCTTTCATTACTAAAGCTAGTATTACTTGTGATAAGTCTGAGAGTATACTAGAAGTTAGCACCCTCTCGGGCAAAACATTGAACACTGATAAGTTAACTAAGTCAGTGAATCTTGATCTTGTGGAAAAAACATTAGAAGCTAATTTGTATATGATAGAGATGAAAGACTTTAATGCAATTTTAAGCATGGACTGGTTGGGAAGTAATCATGTAACCATTCGTTGTAAGGAAAGAGAATTGTCTTTTCAGAAACCAAGAGAAGAACAATTTTTATTCCCTGGGCATTATGACAAAACCTCATCTCCAACTATTATCGACCTTACAAGCTGAGAAAATGTTGAAAAAAGAAACATGTCAAGGGTTTCTAGTTAAGTCTCAGAAGAAAAATAGGAAATGATAAAGATGGAGGACGTACCAGTGGTACAAGAATTTATAGATGTATTTCCAGAAGATTTACCTAGTATTCCACCAGATAGATAGGTGGAATTCACAATAGATCTGGTTCCTGGAGCGGCACCAATATCAAAAAAGCCCCGTATAGAATGGCTCCAAAGAAACTTCAGGAGTTAAAAATCCATTTACAAGAACTATTAGATAGTGGCTTTATACGACCAAGTGTATCTCCATGGGGGCACCAGTGTTGTTCGTAATGAAGAAAGATGGAAGTATGAGGATGTGTATCGACTACCGAGAGTTGAACCATTTGACCATCAAGAAAAGGTATCTCCCCCCAAGAATTGAGGATTTGTTTGACCAATTGAAAGGGGCTAATGTATTTTCCAAGATCGACTTACGATCTAGGTATCATCAATTGAAGGTCAATACAAGCGATATACCCAAAACAGCTTTCAGAACTCATTATGGACATTACGAGTTTACAGTTATGCCGTTCGGGTTGACCAATGCTTCGACAGTATTCATGGATTTAATGAATCGTGTATTTCATCAGTATTTGGACCAATTTGTTATAGTCTTCATTGCCGACATTTTAATATACTCAAGGAGTAAAGATCAACATGAGGAACATCTTAAAATAGCGTTAGAAATACTGCGCAAGGAAAAGTTATACGCCAAATTTAAAAAGTGAGTTGGGTTCCTAGGTCATGTAGTTACTGCCCAAGGAATTAAAGTAGATCCAGTAAAAGTGGAAGAGGTACCTAATTGAAAGGCATCGACTAACGCTGGTGAAGTTTGAAGTTTTCTGAGGTTGGCCGAGTACTATCGGAGATTTATAGGAGGATTCTCCAAAATAGCTGGACCAATGACGTAGCTGACAAGGAAAGGAGTAAACTTTCAATGGACAGATAAGTGTGAGCAAATCTTTCAAGAGCTAAAACAACGATTGATTTCAGCACCTGTGTTGACCATACCCGAAGGCTTGGAAGGGTTTGTTATATATAGTGATGCATGCAAACAAGGTTTGAGATGTGTACTGATGCAGCATGGAAAGGTGATTGCCTATGCGTCAAGGCAATTGAAGAAACATGAGCAAAACTACCCGACACACGATCTAGAACTTGCGGCGGTAGTACATGCATTAAAGATATGGCGTTATTACTTATATGGAGGGAAGTGCGACATTTACACGGATCATAAGAGTCTTAAATATTTCTTCACATAGAAGGAATTGAATATGAGATAGAGACGATGGTTGGAGCTAGTAAATGATTATGATTGGACTATTCATCACCATCCAGGTAAGGCTAATGTTGTTGCTGATGCTCTAAGTAGAAAGTCGATGGGACAGTTGGCATCACTACCTACTTTTCAGATGGAGTTGATCAAAGCCTTGGAGAATCTGTGAATGGAAGTGATTACCACACCAGAACAAGTCACTGCTCATTTAGAAACTTCGGTGGTTCGTCTTATTCTTAGAGATCGGATCATAGAAGCACAGGGTAAAGACCCATTCTTGCAAAAGATCAAAACGAGATTGGTACTAATAAGAGAAAGGATTTTGGAATAGCTTCAGATCAGGCACTGAAGTTTAAAGGATGAATTTGTGTACCTAAGGATGAAAATTTGAGGAATGAGATATTGGAGGAGGCTCATGTCACCCCATATACCGCACATCCTGCTGGTATGAAAATGTATTGAGACCTATGAGATACATTTTGGTTAAGGAATATGAAAAGAAGTATAGGACTATTTGTGGAAAAATGCATAGTTTGTCAACAAGTTAAAGCAGAACATCAAAGACCAGCAGGGTTGTTAAATCCATTGGACATACCTGAATGGAAGTGGGACAATATTGCAATGGACTTTGTAGTAGGATTTCAGAGGTCAACAAAAGGGCACCATGCTATATGGGTAATAGTGGATCGACTAACAAAGTTAGCTCATTTTTTTCTGGTAAAAATGACATTCAGTCTAGATTAGCTAGCACAGTTATAAATTAGAGATATTGTAAGATTGCATGGTGTTCCCGTGTCCATTGTGTTGGATAGATATCCGAAATTTACGACAAAATTTTGGAAGAGCTTATAAGGAGCTATGGGAATAAAATTGAATTTTAGTACGGCGTATCACCCTCAATCCGATGCTCAAACTGAAAGGACCATCCAAAATTTTGGAAGATGTGCTAAGGGCCTGTGTTTTGGATCTAGGAGGCAGTTGGGAATCGTATCTACCTTTAGTGGAATTTTTATATAATAATAGTTTTCAGGCAACTATTGGAATAGCACCATATGAAGTTCTCTATGGTAGAAAATGTAGATCAACCGTTCATTGAGATGAAGTCGGAGAAAAGAGGTTGATGAATGCATTTTTATTTGTCATTTATGCACAGAAATATACATAGACACGTGTAATGGCCCCAAAAGAAATG
>CAIGRK010239955.1:0-10166 GCA_903798315.1 Fraxinus greggii | reverse complement strand
TAAAGATTACAAAATATCATAAAAGATAGGATTCTAGTGAAATAAGGAAATTCACGGAAAAAAGAAAATTTTCCACTCAGAATTGTACCATGCGGCCGCATGGTGTTATTCTATGCGGCCGCGTGGTTCTTCCGGCTGACCTCCATCTTCCCTTGCTTCTAACACATTGATCCAAGTATTTTCCGACCTCCACCCCAACATGAAACTTGCCTCTTTTTCCATGTAGATCATGACATCATCCATCGTTGCCTGAACAAATAATCACATCGCCTCTTTCACCTACTTTGCCTTCGAACGTGTCATCGGACCCCCTTCGATAATCAACGGATCTCGCCCCAGGCTCGGCTTTGTCGGGCTCGACTCCTGGATCATATCAAAAACCTTTGACAAAACAATTTTTGAAATTGTTTTTAATAAAAGATCCATACTAACATGACCTAATCTCCTATGCCACAACCAAGTGTCCTCCTTAAACTTGATAAACATTTTTCATCACTTTCAAATTCGGTATTTATGATATAAATATCTTTTCTTTGACATCTTATAAAACATCATCTATTTTGATGTAACATCTTTAATAAGACATTTAGAAGAATAAAATTTAATATGATAATCTTTATCACATAATTGACTAATATTAAGCAAATTATGTTTGAAATTATTTACTAATAACACATTTTCAATAGAAGGAAAAGAATGATTATCAATGTTTCTAATTCCAATAATATTTCCTTTTTGCATTATCTCCGAATGTGATATGACCTTCATAATTCTTTTTAAAATTTGATAGTAACATTCTATCTCCGATCATGTGTTTTAAGCATTCACTATCCAAGAACCATGTGTTCTTCATCTTCTTTGGCAATTTCTTCTAGATTATCATTTTCATCGCAATCATCGTCGCTTTCATCCCATGTTGCTTGGAGTGCCTTTTTCTTAATACTCCTCTTCTTGTTTGGGTACTCGATTCTCTTATGATCAGATTTATCACAATTATAACAAATGATTTTCTTGCTTCTTTTTCACCATTTTCTTATTTCTTTTGGAATCTCTGATTATTCAGAAAACCTCTCAATTTTTTGATAAGAAGGACTAGATTATCGAGTTCTTTATTACTCATATTTTCACTTGTAGTTTATTCTTCAATTGTTGATTTAAGTGCAATTAGGTGCTTAGGAGGCTCATTTGATTCCTCTTTGTTTTTCCTTGTTTTCTCCTTAGTTTCGACGTTGTTGAGCTCATATGCCATCAATGTTCCATAAAGTTTTTCCAAATGATATGAGTTGATATATTTGGTATATACTATCAACATCCTTAATGAGCTCCCATCTTCCGATAGAGACCCAAACATTTTACTTACAAGCTCACCATTAGTAAATTTGCGATCAAAGTCTTTGAGACCATTAAGAATATCGAGAAGCGAGTAATCATGTCAACAATGAGTTCATCTTGTTTCATGGAGAAGTTTTCAAATTCTTTAACTAAAAGATTAATCTTGGTTTCATTTACTTTACTAGTGCCAACATGAATAACTTCTAATGCATGCCAAATATTATATGCGGAATCAAATGTGCTAATACGATTAAATTCATTCATATCTAAGGCACAATAAAGTAGATTTTTGGCTCTAGCATTCAAGGATAATTTTTTTTTTATCATTTTCGTCATACTCCGCTCTAAGTTTTGGAATGGTTTGATCGGATTTGCCATCAACTTTAATAATGTTGGTAAGCACATAAGGATTATATTTAATAACTTCTCAAATATTATAATCTATTGATTGAATGCAAATCATCATCCTACCTTTCCAATAATTATAATGCTTGCCATCAAAAAAAGGAGGACGATTTGTAGAATACCCCTCAAAATTTTGAATACTATGGTTAGTCATTACTCAAGATTGTTAAATCTATTCAAATATGAGCACCNCACAATAAAGTAGATTTTTGGCTCTAGCATTCAAGGATAATTTTTTTTTTTATCATTTTCGTCATACTCCGCTCTAAGTTTTGGAATGGTTTGATCGGATTTGCCATCAACTTTAATAATGTTGGTAAGCACATAAGGATTATATTTAATAACTTCTCAAATATTATAATCTATTGATTGAATGCAAATCATCATCCTACCTTTCCAATAATTATAATGCTTGCCATCAAAAAAAGGAGGACGATTTGTAGAATACCCCTCAAAATTTTGAAGATTATTGTTAGTCATTACTTAGGATTGTGAAATTTTTAAAAAAATGAGCACATTGCTTTGATATCAATTGATAGCCCAAAAATAAATAACCAAGAGGAGGAATTCAAGTTTAAACAAATTGAAAATGAAAAATTCAATCAAACAAAAATGCACAAATACGAAAGCAATAAGTAAAAGAGAAGAGAGTGTGCAAACGATGTAATTGTGGAGATTTGATCTAAAGAATGATCTTTGTCTTCTGTTACCAAACTCTTCGTCACGAGCAAGGTCTTTTTACTATATTTGATTGACTTATGGTGTAATTCAAGCCCTTACAATGCTTCCGGTGACTTACAAATAAGGAGCACCAATTTTTATAAAATATTGAGTTTTATGGGACCTCAATATGACCCACAAATTTAAAGGATGTTGATTTTAAAATTTGAAACTTCTCTCTTAATAAATAATATGATCAAATTAAGTACAAAGAGATAAACAGGCTAACACTTCAATGAATAGCAATGAATGAAGTTCAAGTGTTAGGTGAGAAAAACTTTAATGTAAATAATAATTTTCAAAAATTGATTCAATCAAAAGTTTTGCAAAGTAAATTATATGATAAAAATAAATAAAATGTGCAATCAATATAAAATGTCTCACTTTAATGCTCTCAAAAGTTTTGTAATGAATGCAAAGTGAAATGGTATTTATAGTAGTTAAAACGTCCAAATTTTTGACCAATCGGACAACCAACTCGGATGTCCACATCCTGAACCGGACAACCAAACTTGCCATTGTGCGCCAGAAATCACAAGGGCAAAAAAAAAAAATGTCTATTGGGTAAACAAGACGTTCACTTGGACTTTTTCTTGGATATTTCCTTTTTGATTGTTTTAAAAAATGTAAGCTTTTGAATGACGTTTTCACTTTATTTTTCAAGGTAAATGATATTTTAAAATTTTGAATATCAAGTTAAAATACTTACCTTTTGAAAATAATTTTTATACAAGTGTTTTTATGAAGTAATTTTCTCCTGCAAAAAAATTCATTCATTGAGCTTTTAATGATTCATTACTAAGGATTAAAGCATTTTACATTTACACACGAATCCAAAATATTTAAATCTAATATCTTCAATGTTTGACTATTGAAGTTATTTTTCTTTGAGTGATTTGACATGAATGGTCGACTTCCATCTTGATTTTTGTTTGTCGTCTGATGCGAGTCTTTTGGTAGTTTTTTTTTGTCCCTAATTGATCAAGTTCTCAGTAACGGTTATGGAGACTCGAATTCAATTATTAGAAATAAAAACAATTTGTTTATTATAATTAAAACATGAAGTTAACCATACGTCAACGAATTAATGGAGAAAAAGAGAAATAATTGAACACTATACATGGTCCTCAAAAACCATTTTATGAAGTGTTCGGTAGAGATTAAAATCGAATTAAAATTGAAAAACTAGCCGTTATTGTTGACTTTTAATAGACAGTGGGACCCAATAACAGCTATATTTTCAATTTTACTTGACTTTTAATCTCTACCGAACAAGCACTTATCTTTGTTGTAAATTGTTGTTGTAAGTGGCGAAGGAAAATATACTAAGAAGACAAGGCAGTGAAAATCACCATATTTTTTAAAAAATTTCCTTCACGAGAGCTTTATGAATAGAAGATTTGAAGTTAAACCCCACAGCATTGGGGCTGAAATCGGAATCAAAAGATGCAAAAAGATAAATGGCCATCATAAAAAGATAGATTGCTAATACATAACTATTTCTGGCGACTAATAAACAATATCAAGAATTTTTCAGGCAACTTCCTATTCAGATCCCATAACCGAAAAGTAGTCTTACTTAAACTAGGATACATACAAAACCCCAGTCCCGTTCCGCATCATTGAAAATGAAATTAAAAACAAAAAAAGGACAGATGCAGAAATCAAAATCTTCAATTTTTCCACGTTGCACTCACTTCCTTTGAGACTAATTTATGAAATTAAAAATCGACACAATATACATTTAATCAACAATTTAACAGCAAAAATTTATAAAAATAAAAATTCAAATAATCAATAAAAGCATACCTGCCAGATACTTTCATTTTCATCTATCTCCTCTCTGGTACGAACAATTAAAAAATAGAAAATAAACAAAAAAATACGGAGAAAGTAAGAAAATAAAGGTCAAATTCAGAACATAGCAATAGCTCGGTATCACAATCCCAATTAATCAAAAATCGATAAACAAAAATTGAAAATGTGAGATAAAAATAGAGATTTCAACAGTCACTTCGCTTGTTCCAAATGCTATGTTGACCGAACGGAAAAAGAGAGTCGGGCGGAGGAGCGGCTAACGGAGGTCGAAGCTTTCAAGATTTGAGATTTGATTTTCTTGCTTTTGCAAATGGGAGTTTTAAAATTTTGAGTTTTGATTTTCTTGCTTTTGCAAATGGGCGGGAGAGTAGACTAGAGAAAGGGGATTTTTTTGACGTGGGGGTGGGGTGGGGATGGGTTTAGGGTGCAATTTCTTCAAAAAGAAACGTAAAGATTGTCATGTTAAAAGTGTAATCTACGTGTTAAAAAAATAGCATAGCCAGATATTTGAATTGATACAAAATTAATTTATGAAATAGGTACATATAAAATAGAAAAAGAATTAGCTTTGAATAATAAAATGGTGTAAAGAGTTATGTATTACAGTCCCGCTACACGTACACGGTTTATGACAGTTAGTTCGACACGATGACGTGGAAATTTAAAAAAGAAAAATTCTTATTCTATTCTATTCTATTAACAAAGAGACCCAAGCCGTCATCCATCCTTTTGCCCAAGAGTACTCCCAAATTAAAACCCTAATATTGCGTATCCACCGATTCCCCCGACAAGAGTTCACTTTTCAGGCGGCATAGGAACAACCACCGAACTGGCCGCCACCTTTGTACGCCGCATAAGCACAACCCAAATCCTTTGTCAGATTCACGACCCAACTCCGAGAAAGAACCACCAAATTGGTCGCCATCTCCAGCCGCATAAGCACGACCGAAACCCTTTCGCACTCCTTGCCGGCGAAGACCTTCAGAACTTTTAGAATATTTGCCGAGCGCCTTGGTTGACGATCCAACTCCTTCGTCCCTCTCTTCCATCGATGACCACCAAGAACTCATTGTACCGGTTAAGTACATCGAAGGCAGCATTTTTGTAGTGTTGAATGTAGGGATTTTTTTATATATATATTTTTTGTTCATTGTACGTGATTTGGTACCCTTTTCTCAAGTGTTTTTTTTATATATATTTTTTGTTCATTGTATGTGATTTGGTATACTTTTCTCAACTATTGAGGATTGGATAGAGTCCAATGTGCCGTGAATTTTGTAATTTTGTTAACTTGGCTATGCTTTATGTAATTCAAAGGAAAAAACAAGAAACAAAATTGGAATTTTCCTAGCGTTTTGGTAATTTCTTATGGCATTAGCCATTTTGAAATCGAATCTTGTGATGATCCATAGGAATGCACCTTTTTTTCTTTGCCCCAGAAAGAATAAGAGCAAATTGTTACTGATTTTAGTCAAGAACATGTTACTGATTTTAGTGGTGTTGATGGTGTACATAAAGTTCGGAATGATGCTTATTGTACCAGTGTTGCAATGTGCTATTAAACGTGTTGTTCATATGAATATATTTACTTGTTCGTCGTAATGGCACGCTCCATGTTTTTCCTTTTTTAGGTGCTATGGTAGGAAAGAACAGGGGTGTTTGTCGCAGCTGTAGGATGCCTGGACACTTTCTGTCGGATTGCCTAACGAAGAATCAATGCCCAAACTATGGCAAGGGCATCAAGAAGTGTATGGAGGTTGAGAAAAACACTAAAAACATTGGGCGATTGTTCTTTTGTTGTCCTATGGACTGTGGTAATTTCAAGTGGGAAGATGAAGATGAGTCAACTGGCGATTTGATTAGTGTTTGTACGGGTACGTGTAAGGATAAAAATTCATGTCAAAATATGGGCTGCATGTTCAATATATTTTCTCAAATAGCTGAGAAAAAGGACGTGGAGATATCCATCAACATCACTATACGAAAGGGACAACGAGTGCTGGATGATAATGAGAAACTGAAGGGAAAAGTTGAGTGAAATATTTGGAACAATGGTAACTACATCTTCGCTCTCGTTGGAGTTATGACCCTCAACATTTTTTGTAATCGGCTCGTTAGTTGTCTTATATTTGATATGTAATTTATAAACATTTTGATGCGCATTATTTGTTAGCAGGCAATGTTGGAAGTGTTATGTGAACTTTTAAGTATTTGTTATTTTATAATATCCCATGTAAGCATTACGTTCAACTGTTAGCGTTCATGCCTAATGAAATCTCACATGCCTTGATACAATTGAAAGACATGAAAATAATGTGAAACAAATGGGCTTCAGCATGGCTAAGCGTAATTCATAAATCAAACCATGGAGTCAAATTTACATAAATAGTTTTCATGTTTTACATTCCAAAATTTCACTTTCTATCTTAGAGCTCTAAGAATGGGCCGTCACTTCATACATGCAAAGCTCGTTCAACTCTTTGGCTGCAAGGATAAAAAAAAATAATTAAAATGAAGATAACCGGGACTGTAACTTATATGACGTGCAAAGAATGAATAAATGTGGCAGGTACCTGTGTTTTGTCAATGACTCCCATGTTCGTTCCACAGGGATAAGCGAATTGTGGATAGTAATAAGGCATTGCATAACCTATCGTAGACACTACAACTTCAATAAACATGCATGAAATAAACTTGTGCTAATTGTGTATTACACGGAATTTTTACCTTGTAGATTGAGTTGCATATTTGTTGTCGTCGGAGGAAAGATATTCGAAGATGTAAGGTGCTATGTAACGACATGACTCCCCGTGTCACCCTACATGAAATGGAAATCTCGAATATAAAATACATAGACAACGAAATAATAAAGAACATCTACATTGTTTTGTAACGACATGACTATACGTACCATTATGATTTGTGAATAGGATAACGGTGTGGGAATCGACAGTTGTGCTTGATGAGGTATCTGAACGACGGGTGCATCGTGGCCAAGATTGCTTTTCCTAAGTCTGGGTCTCTTTACTTTGCTTGACTTCGACGTTTCCTACATGGCAAAAATAATATATCATGACTAATACTCGAATAAGTGACATCATATCGAAAAAAATGTAAATGTACCTTTGGTTTTCTAACTCTGGTCTCCAATGGACTTTTATTACGAAGTTTCTTAGGCGCGCCCTTCCTTTTCGAAGTTTTCGGATCATGTATACTCAAACTGCCTGTGTCAGGTGATGCTCTTGATTGCGACCCTAAGTAAATGGTAGGCATTGATAGTAGATTACTTCCAGAACTGCAATTACGACTCATGAACTCCTTAGATTGCACTCCAATCCAATCCAATCTATGACGAGTCGTGTCCGTTTTTCATTTTTTACAGCAATGTCTGCCAAGGTAGCAAACGTTTCACACATTCTATCGTATCTCAATTGTCCAGGAGTACAAACCAGACCACCGTAGCTGATTGCAACCCTCGTGTGGGCTCTAGGAACATCTCTCCTCCATCTCTTCAGTATGTACCTTTCAGGCAGTGCCGTGACACCATTACGCATCAACACCGATATGGAGTGTCTACACAGTATTCCTCGAAACTTGAATAAGTGAGAACTGTAAATAACATCGCAATCGTCTTACAAAACTGAACAGAAAACTTTTTTCGATTCACTCGTTCATCGAAAATGATATCCTCTAGTACCTCGTACGCCATCCCGGAACTGAGTTCTGATGCAAAAATGACGTCGCAATACACATTTCCAGTTATCTCATCCTGGAATTCCCTGAACTTGGAAATGGTATAAACGGACTAAAATTTCTTCTCCATTTCGTACTTCGTTACACACGGCACGATCTGTGAGTATGACTTGAAATCTACTTGGAACTCTTTCTCAACCTTACTTCGCAATGCTCGTTTATACTATTCAACAAACTACTTCAATGAGGTCGTCGAATGTACATAACCATCGAAGAATGCATTCATACTCTCGCTATGTTGAGTTGTTGACATACCTGTCCAAAAACTCGTTTTCAAATAACCCAACGACCTCTGTTCTCATACAACCCTGACAACCAATCGTTAGCGTGTAAGTTGTACGTATCGATCATTTGTCTCCACCCATCTTTCACCAATGAACTGACAGTTGTACACTAACCTATGTATGGATGAAAAGATAGATCCCTTATCGACGTGGTATCCAAACTTTTCTGGCAACTTCTTCAGTATGTGCCATAAACATCACCTATGCTTTGTATTTGGAAACACAATCTTAATCGCATTATGCATTGCCCTATCTTGATCAGTTATAATTCCGTTGGGAGATCGACCGTTCATGTACTGCAACTATGTCTTGAACAACCATACAAATGTGTCTATGTCCTCATTCAATAGCAAACCACATCCAAGCAGTGTTGATTGACCATGATGATTCACTCCAACAAACGGGGCAAAAGGCATGTCGTATTTGTTCGTAAGGTATGTGGTATCAAATGTCACAACATCTCCGAATTCTTTGGATGCTTGCCTACATCTATTGTCTGCCCAGAAAACATTCCTCAATCGTGACTCTTCGTCCAAATCCATAGAAAAGAAAAAACCCGCACACCGTGCTTACATTTCTGAAAGTAACCTTGTATTGCTGCGGCATCCCCTTCACAAAGTCTTAATCGCCTCACCTTTTCAATATAGTTTCTACAATCCTTTTCCACACACGTCATATTTTCATAACCACCTACTTCAACAACGGCAGAGTTGAAACTCTTGTGCAAAGGAATTCTGGCCACATCATTGACTTCAAGCTTACGTTTCACTTGTGCACTCAGTTCTCGGTTGCACCGATACAACCTGGACTTTGAAGGACTTGTTTTGTGATTGTGATCCAAATGGACAGTGCAAAATGTTCCATAAACATTTGAAGATGCAGTAAGCCTTGCCTCACAACCTGTCTGAATGGTTGGTTGTGGCTTCAAGGAAGTGCTTGTAGTGTTGTTTCGTCGGCCCTCATGGCTACATGTTAGTGTTATGTAATTCACTACTCCGTCCTCCCCCTTCTTAGAATTCCTTTTCCTTACCGGGAAACCTATTTCATACGCATATCTTTTGTAAAACTCAAATAGTTTGTTTTCATCATTGAACTTCATACCCGGCTCGGGCACAATCGCACCATCTCCTCATATGATATCTTCTTCCAATACAATCACATTGTCTGTACATTTTCATTATTGGATTTTACTATGACTTCGTCATCCAAGGCATCGTCATCCAAGGCAATCACTATTTCTTTTCCTGCAATAACATAATGGGCTAACATTCAGCGAAACAATAACATTTCACATTTCATCCTAATTCAACACATAGCTTCAGACTCATAAGGCAAATTTAGCAAAACAGCAACCTCTCACATTACAGGTCTTAAAATTTGAACATGTAGCTTCAGACTCATAAGAAAAATTTAGCAAAACATCAACATTTCACATTACAGGCCTTAAAAATTCAATATGTAGCTACAGAATCATAAAGTAAAAAACAAAAAAAAACAAAAAATTCTGAATTGCACACTCACACAAAAGTTAATCACCCAGAAATACTTATGGATAAATTAAAAAAATGGCCGATTTTACCTTTCTCCGTCATCTGTTCACCCTCTACCCCAATTGCGGTAGATTTGTATATAGGCCCTAAACCTCAGGTTCCTTACAGAAGTCAGTTCGAGATGGTTGGAGCTGCTGGTCGATTTAAGAATTACCAAAGTGCATTTTTTGGGGATACGTCTTTTTTGGGGATCAAGGGCCGGTAGATATTTAGGGGTAAATAGCCTTTCTTTTTCGGTGGAAAAATGGGTAAAGCACCGGTTGACTTCAATGGAAATACTTTCTTTCTATTCAAACAACTCAAA
>CAIGRK010239951.1:0-10074 GCA_903798315.1 Fraxinus greggii | reverse complement strand
AAAAGTTTGATAAGATTATACAAGCTCTTCCGGAGTTTTCAACAATTTTCAATGAACATGATATCATATTAACATTATTTTGAGCCAATGTTAAGTCAAAAAAATATACTTTGTTTTGAAAAATAGAATGTGTAATTACATAAACAGATAGCTTGACAATTTATCATAATCTATAAAAAAAATATTTAAAAAATTGAATTTATAATCAAAATAAGTAAACATAATTCAATATCAACTATAAAATAAACAATACATATTAAAGTTTCAAATTTCAAAGAAAATAAAAACATATCTCAAACTAAATTTCTAAAACAAAGGGAAATACTAAAATATTGAAATTAAACCAATCTATATCTTCCATCACATCGCCCTCGATCAAAATGTTCAATATTTTTATTTGGATTAGTAAAAAAATCAAAGACATTCAGATAAGTCACAACAATTGGACTATCACAATCAACATAAATTGTCTCCATTTTTTCTTTCCCTAGATTGATTTTTGATAGAGATCCATAATATATTTTGTCATACGACGGATATGTGCCCAATTACTTTCATTCCACATCTTGGATTGCAACTTGGACATTTCTCAGAATGATTATTTGTTGATCAATCTTCATATCTGAAAAAAAGTCTTACGAACATTTTTGTGTGGATAAAAGCTCATCTATTGGCATCATTTATAGTTGTTCGATCACTTGATGTGAAAAACATCCATTTTGCCCACTTGAAGATGGATGAAAAGTTCTTGATTGTAAAATATCATATCTTAGTGCAATTGGAACATTAACATATCTTACAAATTGTACTCGACTTGTCATCGGCTTTTTCTATAAATGTCAATGCAAGTAATAGCTCTATAGCAACTCAAAGACATTGTAACACATTTGTTACCTAAGAGATATTATTGATTTGTAGTTATTTTATTCTCAAAAATCGAGATATTTAGTAAGATGTGTAGATGGAGGCTATCTTTCTTATCCAAATATAGCTAAATCACAAACATAATATGTTCAAAATAAGTAAACATAATTCAATGTCAACTATAAGATAAACAATACATATTAAAGTTTCAAATTTCAAAGAAAATAAAAACATGTCTCAAACTAAACTTCTAAAGCAAAGGGAAATACTAAAATATTGAAACTAAACCAATCTATATCTTCCATCACATCACCCTCGATCAAAATGTTCAATATTTTTATTTGGATCAGTAAAAAAATTAAAGACATTCAGATAAGTCACATCAATTGGACTATCACAATCAACATAAATTGTCTCCATTTTTTCTTTCGCTACATTGATTTTTGATACAGATCCACAATATATTTTGTCATACGATGAATATGTGCCCAATTACTTTCATTCCACATCTTGGATTGCAACTTGGACATTTCTCATAATGATTATTTGTTGATCAATCTTCATATTGAAAAAAAAGTCTTACGAACATTTTTGTGTGGATAAAAGCTCATCTATTGGCATCATTTATAGTTGTTCGATCACTTGATATGAAAAACATCCATTTTGCCCACTTGAAGATGGATGAAAAGTTCTTGATTGTAAAATATCATATTTTAGTGCAATTGGAACATTAACATATCTTACAAATTGTACTCGACCTGACATCGGCTTTTTCTATAAATGTCAATGCAAGTAATAGCTCTATAGCAACTCAAAGACATTGTAACACATTTGTTACCTAAGAGGTATTATTGATTTGTAGTTATTTTATTCTCAAAAGTCGAGATATTTAGTAAGATGTGTAGATGGAGGCTATCTTTCTTATCCAAATAAAGCTAAATCACAAACATAATANCATATCTTAGTGCAATTGGAACATTAACATATCTTACAAATTGTACTCGACCTGACATCGGCTTTTTCTATAAATGTCAATGCAAGTAATAGCTCTATAGCAACTCAAAGATATTGTAACACATTTGTTACCTAAGAGGTATTATTGATTTGTAGTTATTTTATTCTCAAAAGTCGAGATATTTAGTAAGATGTGTAGATGGAGGCTATCTTTCTTATCCAAATAAAGCTAAATCACAAACATAATATGTACTTACACATTGAGGAACATCCATATCATGTAGATTTATGAAGCAAACCTTGATTGCAATATCATCAAACTATTTTGAAATTATTTTATCACACAAAGTAAGTCGAGAATGTGTAAGGTTGACGAACATGACCCGGCATATCCAAGCATAATGTGAATTGACTTCAAAAAAAGATAGTCCAATAATTTTGTATGAAGATAATGCAGCTTGTATTGCACAACTCAAATGAGCCCTATATCAAGGGAGGTGACGAAGAATATTTGTCCAAAATTCTTGTATACACGTGAGGTTTAGAAAAATGATGATATCAATATTCAACAAACTCGTTCCATTGACAATATGGATTATTTATTCACAGAAGCATTGTTCACATTTACATTCAAGAAATTGGTACACTAGATTATAATGCGTCAATTCAACAATTTTCAGTAATTAGCATTAGGGGAAGTAGCTATACTATTTTTCCTTAGAGATTTTGTCCCACTAATTTTTTTAGACATGATTTTAACAAGGTAGTATTTTCTTTATAATCCAAAATTTTAACTATTGATCGTACTCTTTGTCTCTTTGTTTTATCGAACAAGATTTTTATCAAGATAGTTTTTGTACAGATAATCATCAAAAGAAGAGTGTTTTAAAACAATGAGATAATTATTGATAATTTTTTAGTCTTATCATGATACATCAATAGTCTAAGGAGTCTATTCTAATTTGATTATAACTTTCATTTTGAACCCTATAAATATGAGACATTACTTCTCAATAAAACACACACTTAATTTTCTTCTCTTCTTGTTCTATCACTTTTAATTTTATAACAACTTTTAATTTTATTATTAGTATTGTTTACATTATAAGCCTTTTTTAAATAGAAGTAATTTTTTACTTACAAGTAAATACTATAGTTGTAAAACATTTTTTTCACATAAATACATTTTTTAATTATTATATTTTGTTTACAAGTAAGTTTTGAACAAATCTGTGGCTTGAAAATAATTGTTTTGTAAGTAAAATTATAAGAATTGGAAAAAAAATATTTAGTGGGTTGAGAAATACATCACAAATTACAATTTCTAAAAAAATTGAAAAATATCGATTTTTTCAACCTTTCACAAACTGCCACTGAAAAAAGTTCAAAATTGGTAGGATTATACTCCAATGCTAGTCTCAAACTGAGAAGACCCTTATTGAGAGAATTTTAAGAGTCTTGCTATATGTACAGAAAATGTGTACACACACTTTGACAGATAATTGTATTTCGCCAAAAGAAAAATCCCGTTTAGGCAGCCAATTATGTGTTGCCAACACTACATCTGCAATGCAGGTGGTGGACAATATTTTCTGGACAAGTAGATAAATTGGAATTTTAAATGGGCGCCATTATGGATTTTTCAGTTTTTCCTGCCATAAGGAACCCGGTTTGCATGTATTTTAAAAGGCCCTTTCATCAATTTCTCCCGTTCACTTTATCCAGATGTTCACATGGCTGATACTCAACATCTGACTCATAAATTTAATCAGCTAAGGAATGCTCGTCGCAAAATTGTCATGTACGGGTTTAAATGTTTAGAGAACCTAAAGCCAAAGAGGAAAGCAAAATAGAGTAGTAAAATTCCATATAACACCCCTCTGTTTATTCGCAATCAAAACATTTGAATCACGAATAATCAGAAGTCTTTAATTATATTTTTCAGGACAATTCGTCATTGCTCGAGGAATAAAGCATATTTTCATACCGAAATCAATTGAAATAATCTATTCAACCCAAGAAATAAAACAGAAATGACGGTTAATTTGCTGCATAAGTGGTCTTCAATGCTTGTCAAGAGTTATACTTATACCCTTGTCACAAACACATTTTTTTTTATAGTATTTCTATAAAGCAAACTCCAACATTATAATGAAAAAGACTTGTCATGTTGTATATCGCCTCCGTCATCTTAACTTTTCTAAGGCAAAAATGTTGTATTCCATTGCCTCATCGACAAATGCCTACAAGGCAACATAACTCACCCTTTTTTTCGTAAGGTTTTTAGTCGAGTACTCCATGTGCCCTGGGTAATTAGTGCCCAATGTATGGAGGATGCTCATTTACTTCTTCGTTGCCTGCCGTTACCTGGGCATCACGCCTTACCTTGACCTATGTAGGATGGTATTCGAGCTTAAACAACTTTCCCAGTACATCTGTTTCACCTACTTGTCGACTCGAGGAGGGTTCAGAGTCCCGACAATGCCAAGTTCATTAAAGAGGTGGAAAGATAGGTGGTTCTATGCAGTCACTCAAGATCCCGATCTTCCCTTTTGGTCAAGGTAGGGAATCTCCGGCTTACTTTGAGTCATTAGAGCAAAATAAGAAGATACTCGAGGAGCTAGATCCTTTGGTGCAAGACTTGAAGGCCCTCCTCGGGGATGAAGTTTTAGACTTTGCTGATGTGAGAGGTGTTGAGGGTAGGGGCTTTATTCTTTAGCTTCTCGCTCCCTTTTCCTCGACGTTATGATCGATCTAATAAGTTTGTTGTTTTTGTGTAGAAAGGACTTTTGATCCCTTAGCCCTTCACAAGTTTGTGAACTCGAAAGCCAAGGCTCCTTAGTCCCAGGCTGCAGCCTCAACCAAGGGAAAGAAAAGGCCTCAGGTCTCAAAATACAATGAGCCTTGAGGGGACCAAGTAAGACGTCCCAATCCCAATGACCTAACCCGAGCCCAAGAACAACCCCATAGCCAACTTCATCTCCTTGGGAGTTTCCTCATCACTGTACCCTCGAGGTCGTAGACCTTAAGGATGATTGTATACTGTCGGTGGTGTTAGGTTTTAGTTCATTTTGTAATTGACAAATTCTGTGGACAAAAGGACTTAATTTGATAGGATGTAAAAGTTCAAGGTGTAATGTACAATTTGTTCAAAAGTTAGTTAGTAGGTCTAGGGTTTCGAGTTTGGAACAAGGAGAAAAACGGCACGAATTACTTCAAAAAAATGGAAGATGGTAGGCGAGAAGAAGAGAAGAAGCGCATTGAATTTGAACAAACCATACTTCAAATGTTGGGAAGAAGGAATGGATCACGGGATTAGTCATTTGAGCACAATGATCTTCAATGGTTGGGCATAGTAAATGTTTATTTTGTTTATAAAAATTTACCATTGAATGTGTAGAACATTCTTTTGCTGATTGATCAAGTGTATAACTTTAGTATTGACTTTTGAAATGGAAGCAAAATTGATCTAATTTTGCGTAACTTTGAATCTTGAAATAATAGAATAAAAATATTTGTATTTCGTATTTGTTTATTTTATATTTTCAACTTTTTGTAAGTAGTTTTATTCACAATAGAAATTTATTAATATAATAATTAATGAATTTTTTTTAAAAATGTCATCCAAATTTTCGACGAAAATAAAAATGGAAGATTCGTAGCTATTTAGGAACAAATAGTTCGTAGGAAATTAACGAAATATTTGTAGCTATTTAGGAACAATTATTTCCATAGGAAAATATGTTGTTAATTAGCGACGGAAAAAAAATGGAAGAGTCATAGCTATTTAGGAACAATTAGTGCCGTAGGAAAATATGTTGGTAATTAGGAACGGAAAAAAAAATGGAATATTCGTTTCTATTTAGGAACAATTAGTGCCGTAGGAAAATATGTTGGTACTTAGGGACGGAAACAAGAACGGGAGATGCGTAGCTATTTTAGAAACAAGTAATTAAACCGTCGTTAATCACAAACAAATCAGTGACTAAATTTTCGTCACCAATTAGCTACGAATATTTCATTGGTGAACAGCGACACCTTATTTCCGTCGCTGTTTTCTGATGGCTAATATAAATCCGTCGCTCATTTTACCGACGAGGTGTTTACCAACGGATTTAAACCAGCGGATGATTTTCGTCTCTAAAAGTTATTGCCAACAGATTTCGGGGCTTCAGCGACACATAATTCCGTCTCTGAAACCACATTTTTTTGTAGTGAATGTAGAAAATAGAAGGAGATGAAATAAAGTGAGGTTTATGAATGCAAATCTCCTTAAGATAGATTTCACCCATGCACTGGTACTAACAAGATCAAACAATCGTCTATCTTTCAAGATAAAACGTTTCTTCTAAAATTAATATAGAACAATATTAATTTTGCTAGATGAACCTACGTTTGATTGTACTCTTTTAGAGCGAAAGATATCAAATAATATAAGTCAACCATGATACTCAAAAAATAATTTAAAAATTATCTTGACAGAATTTGGAGTATGAGTTAGAAATCAATTATGTGGAATTGATTTGGAGCTAATTATATATTTTTACGTGTCTCTTTGAAAGTTCGCATCTTATGACACAAATTGATTTTAACCATTAAATCGTACCATTTCATTTTTAATAGTGTAGATCACACCATCTCAAAAGATCATCCACATTCTGAAACAATATAACTATTTGATATACACATTTTGCAATTGAAGAGTCGCGACTAATTATCATACCAATTGGAGACTTTTCCAATTTAAACCTATAAAATATCCCGAAAATTCCAACAACACTATCCCAATTTTGACAACGTATACAAAGTGATCGAAGTAAGATCAACCGAATAACTCCTTCTGCAACTCATTCAGTGTCATATTCAAGTTCGAGATGGCCTCATATCTAGAATCGACACCGACATCGACACCGATACTTCCATAGAAGCTATCCTATGGTGTGAAAACATTCAAACAAAATGCATGATATGACAAGGCATACTATTAAGCATGATATGTCTTGAATCAAACCACGTACCAACTATATGCATTATATTTCGAGGCATATATACTATGAAGTGTGATGTGATGAAATCGAATAAAATCACATTCACTAAAATGTAATACATTTAAGAAAAATCATGAGATATGATAAATATCAAGGTTATCAATAACAATACACAACAAAGTGGATTTTATTTTGATGGAAAGTATGATAAGTTATGTAAATAAATAATTGAATTCATCCATATTTGTTCAAGAATTCGACGTATTATAAATCATAGAAACGTGTGACATACCACTATTTCTCATAGTAGGTCACATGTTTCTTCTGAGCCGACTCAGCCAATTGACTCGATTGTTCGTGCTGATCCTATAGAATACCTTATCTCTTTTGATCCCTCGGATTTCCCTACTACTTATTATGCTCCTCCACCCACAGATATTCCATCTGCTTCTACCTTTGCTCCTCCTCCTGCTGAGTTTGTTCCTCCACCTGCTGATATTCCATCTATTCCTGTCGATCCATCGGTTGCCATGATAGGACAGATGACTGTGCTAATTGAGCAGCAGGCTCGGATGATGGTCGAGATCACTCAGCTATGAGCCACTGCAGATCGTCACACGGCTAAGTTTGCTACACTTCATGGGGTAGTTGGCTATTTACAGCGGGGGCTTGCGCTGGATTAGGAGACATTGGGATGACGATGTAGCTTCTAATGAGGGTACTAATGCTGATGACGCTGATGGAGAGATGATGCTGCGTAGTTACTAGGTTATCCCTTGTCATTTTGTGACAAAAAGGGAGAGTAGTATATTTTTTATGATGGAGTAAATATTTTTGGATGTATATGATATTTTTGACTTGACATGATGTATCTAAAAATTTTGACTCAAAGGTTCAGTATTGCTAGATTAGGTTTTGATGTTTTGTAGTATCGATGTTTCGTTTCGGTATGTTGGGTTGCATTGATATTACGTCTTAATTTAGCTTATGGTATGACACTGAAATGATTTGTTATGTGTTATAACTACTTGGATTAACTGCTTGAATTGCTTTTGCATTTAATACTATTTCGCATACGTTTTACAATGGGTATCTGAGTTTTCTATTTTGGGAAACAGATTTTGATAAAGGAAAAGAAAAATTCAATAAAGACAGTTAGTGTTGGTAGTGTCAATCATTGAGTCTGTAATTTTTTCACTACTACTTTGACTTTATATTGTAGTTTTATCACATAATGCCAAAGGGAGAGCTTGTTAGGTTTTGATAGTTTATGATGTTATTGGCAAGTCCGTGAATAAAAAGGACTAAATTGAATAGATTATAAAAGTCAATGAGTAGGTTGTAATTTCGTTAGACTGTCACTGGGAGTCCACTCGGGCGGCAAAAACAGAAATATTTTCGCTAGACTATTGTCGGGTCCTCGCTCGAGAGACAGGGTTAGTCGGGAATTTTTTAATCGTGATTTCAAAACTTTTTATCCTACGCATTCAACCCTAACCCTATCATATAGATACCAGAATGCCACAAAACATAAATTTCAAGGTTGAAACATAGAGAGAACTTGAGATCTTCATCTTCTCATCTTCCAATTTATTAAGAGATTTCAACCTTCTTGATTCGATTATACTGGCGTAGAAAACATCAATTCCAGTTAATCCAAATACCAAGCTTACTGAAGAACATAGAGTTCTTCAAAAATCTACAGAAGATAGACGAATCCACAAAACTAGGGGTTAGAGAATCTAGAAGGGCTTTGATATTGCAGTCAACGAGTTGGTGCAGGAGCGCACAATCCAGAAGGGCTGTCGATTGCAGTCAAGAGTTGGTATAGGGGCACTCAATCCAGGAGGGCTGTCAGAATCTCAGTCAGGAGTTGTTGCGAGGCATGCAATCTAGGAGGACTACATTAACTTCAGTCAAGAGGTTAGAAAATTCGTGTCGTTGTCTTATCTGGCGGATTGTAAGTTCGATCGTTTATAGTGGACTTTGACTGGCAGTTCCCGAAGTTTTTGCACAATTGTGGTTTCTCTGTGAACATTTCGCGTGTTTTTTACTGCTTTATTTACTGTTTTCATATTCTGCGTTATTCAAATATAGGGTAATTGGACTATATGTTTAACCATCTAGAGATAATTAATTAATGACTTGTTGCTGGTTAATTACAATTTTTAATTCCGTATTTACACATATTCACCCTCATCTATGTATAATTTGGGTCGAACTGCATAAATTTCATAAAAAATATAAAAATGAATTTTGTTAATGGAGAATGGTGTCTCCACCGCGAGGCAACAGACAAATAGAGAAAGTGGCCAGTCAGGACACCCGTCTTATTGGTGCTCAACATTTTTCCACCCGTCACCCTATACAATAAATAAATATTTATTAACTTATATGTAAGGGTCCATTTGGCATTTATTTTTTGCTTTTGTTTTCTAGAAATCTACCTCGATTTTTGTTTGATAACTAATTTTTAAAAGGAAGTCTTCATAAAAGAATAACTTCTATAAAATTAGCAAAACAAGTAAAAAATCAACTTTTGAATCTCAAAAGTCATTCTAAAATAGATCCTATTATTTATACAATACAAATATTTGCTTTACAAATATGTGTATTTACTGCTACTCCAGACAGTCTTTATTGACGTTTTGAATTTTTTATCTTAAAATCGCAATACTTTTATTCAACTGCGATTAACATCGTGGATTTTTTACTATTATATAATCAGCTGGCAACATCATTATTGTACTATTGGATTTGTGTTAAAAAAAGTTTGACTCTTTATTTTAAAATTTTTGTTAAGGTGCTCCTTATATGATAAAAGATGTTTTTTAAAATAAAGAGCACCATTACAGATGATTTTACTCCTTAATTTAGTCATCGGAAAAAAATGATAAAATAAATTGTCATGGCTATCTCTCAAATGATCAAATAACAGTTATGAACGTATCAATCAAATTTTAAAATAAAAAATTTATAATTGGATGACTGCATTAAAATTATATTTAGTTCCTTATTTAATTTTAATTCTTTCAGAATCACAACTCTTGAAAATCACACATTTTAAAAAATAATTTTTATATTTTACTACGATTTTTCTCTACTTTTTGAACCTCACAATTAATAAAACTCACTTTTCAAAGAATCATTTCTAACAAGTGATAAGTGTAGTTTATACACTTATTTGTTGCTCTAATCATGATATTTTATTGTCTTTTGAATTAAATTCTACCTAATTTATGTTAAATTGTCTTTTGTAGGTAAAACT
>CAIGRK010239891.1:0-17034 GCA_903798315.1 Fraxinus greggii | reverse complement strand
TTCTTCAATCTCAACTTTTTCACTTTCCTTATCGAATTCCATCTTAGCTATAGATGTGAAGGGAATGAAATTTTGTTCATCTTCACCACCAGAGGTATTACTTTGAGCACTCGAATCTGATTCATCATCACTCAAGATCACTGCTAATGCGTTACGTCTTTCTTTATTTGGACTCTTTTTCAAGTTAGAACATTCATTCCTATAGTGATCGTAACCATGACACTCATGACATATAACAACTTGTGTTTTTTTATTAGCAGTCCTAAAGTTACTCTTTTCACGCTTATCTTTCATGAATTTAATAGGGAATTTATTTTTCCATTCTTGAGGATTTCTCCTATTTCTCATCACCTTCTGAAATTTTTTAACGAAATAAGCTATTTCGTCGTCCCTAAGCGTCTCAACATCAGTAGCCTCACTCTTTTCTTCTCTAACAGTATTCATGGTTATAGATTTGACCATTTTAGGTTGAGAAATGGTGAGTTCATAAGTTTGAGGGATCCTACGAGTTCTTCAATCTTAACTGTATCTAAGTTCTTACATTCTTCGATCGCGGTGACTTTGGGTCTAAACCTTTCAGGTATGGATCTAAGAAATTTTCTAACGATCTTGAACTCGGGAATCTTTTTATCTGGGTTAAAACTTGAATTAACTATGTNGCTAAGGTCAGTTCATAGGTTTGAAGGGATCCTACGAGTTCTTCTACATTAACGATATCTAGGTCCTTACTTTCTTCAATTGCCGTTACCTTAGGTCTAAACCTTTCAGGTATGGATCTAAGAAATTTTCTAACGATCTTGAACTCGGGAATCTTTTTATCTGGGTTAAAACTTGAATTAACTATGTCATTAACCTTCACATAAAATTCATTGAACGATTCATCGTACTTCATTCTAATTTCTTCAAATATAGAGATTAACATCTGCAATTTAGAACTTTTAACTTATTTACCTCGTGTGTGATTTCTAAAAAACTTCTTTAGTAGTATCACACATCGAAACTCTCCTAAATTTTTCAGTAGGCACATACATGAATAGGGCATGAATGCCCTTACTATTCTAATTACATTCAACTAAATCATCGTTAGTCCAAAGTGAAATATTAGTGGGTGTATCTACACCAGCAATAGCAGTTGATGGTGCAATCCACCCAATTTGAACGTTCATCCGAATACGCTCACCCAGTACTTTTAGAAAAGCTCTCATTCGAACTTTCCAATACGCATAGTTGCTTCCGTTGAAAAATGGAGGCACGGACAAGGACTGACTCATCTACAACTAATTAAGGGTCAGGAATCGAAATAAGGCTCTGATACTAATTGAAAATATGAAGTTTGACATAAACTACACCTAAAGGAGGTGAATAGGTGTAAATGCGGAAATTAAAAATTGTAATTAATCAGCAACAAGTCACTAACTAATTATTTCTAGATGGTTATACAATCAGTTCAATTATCATATGTTTGAATACTGCAGAATATAGAAACAATAAATAAAGCAATAAATAACGTACAATATGATCACGGAGAAATCCTAACTGGGTAAAAACTCCAGGCAATTTGCCAGTCAAAATTTACTATAGACGATTTAACTTACAGTCCACCAGATAAGATGACAATGCGAACTTTTTGCCAGTCAAAATTCCCACACCGCGTTCTTCAACGACTGGAAATCTAGTCACATTCTCTTGATCTTCAGAACTCTGACAGATATGGATGAAGCATCAGTTTGGTATTTGGATATTAGATATGATGTTTTTCACTGCCACGAATAGATCGCAATATGAATAATGAAGGTTGAAAGACAATTGATGACGAGAATATGAAAATAATGTGTTCCCTCAATCATCAATCTTAGGAAAAAATCATTCTGTGGCGTTTGATATTTATAGGTTAGGTTAAGGAATATATGAGCCGGGTAAAAAGCCTTTAAAAAACTAATTAAAAAAAATTCCCGAATGACACTGTTCGCTTGAGTGAGGGATGAGCAATACTCGAGCGATAGGTTGTCACTCGAACGAAGGCGTGACGATAGACGGGCGATGTAGTTTCTGTTTCTAACGCTCGAGCCAAACCTTGGCGATAAGCTAGCGAAATTTCAGCGCCATTTTTCCTTCTTTTCCAATCTCGAACCCTAGACCTAATATAACACAACTTTCTACTATTTGCACATTACTCTTTGACTTTTACAACATATCAATATAAGTCCCTTTTATTCAAAGACTTGCCAATTACATTAAATACCTATCAAGCTGCATCCCCAGGTAGACTTGTTTCAATAAGGGATGAATTTCTCCCATAAGAACTAGCCACCACAGCGAAGGATACCCTAGAGGACGCCGTTAAAGATTTGGAGGAAAGCCAGTAGCAGCCTTAGCAGGGTGACGCCACCTCTTAGGATTTAGGCATTTTTGTTTATATTTTGTAATTTCTAATGCCTTTGTCTTCTCCTCTATAACAATTTACCTAATGAACGAGTTTTTTGTTTCATTGTTATGTTGCTACACTTTTCCTTCAATTTGTATAAGTGTTGATAGCTCGACGAAAAATCCAAACCAATATCAACAATTAACGCCGAGCTAAGCTCTACTTGGGAAACTAGACTATAGAATAGACAAACTTTCCATGGTAGATTTTATTCTAAACTAGTTACTTCACCAAGTGACATTCATTCTAAGAAAATTCTTGAAGCAATTTCTAAGTGTAAAAGGCTGGTCCATAGAGTGTAATCTAACCTTTCAAACACTAATACGAGGTTCAAGGCCTACATAGGTTCGGTGTTAGCACCGTTCAACTTGTGAGAGATTGATGTAAATAGTTTCATGCTGGTTTTTCACTTGTAAGAAACCCTTCTTAGTTTCTTTGCAAATGGGGGATGGCTTTTCCACGTAGAGAATCCCTTCATGGTGTTTGAACCCTCCAAGGAAGGGGTTAGATTATAGTATGCATATTAAGTTCTAAAATTCATTGATATCAATGAAGTAATTACATGGGTTGAAAAAGCATCCAACTAAGGTGATGAACTTTGCTCATTGATAATGCATTCTCAAATGCTCGATATTCTAGGTATGAGAATGTGCCTTTCCATCGAGGTTTTCAATTTTGTACTTGCCAGATCCTATTTCCTCATAAATTCGATAAGGGCCATCTCAATTGGGGCAAAGAGTTCCTACGTTGGGCTCCTTTGAAGAGAGAGACCTTTCTTAGTACAAGATCATCTCTGTGAAATGACCACTTCTTTACATTCACATTATAATACCGGGTCATTTTTCTTTGATATGAGACAAGGTTCACTTGGGAGTCATTTCTCGTTTCTTCAAGAAAATCGAGCTCACACCTTCTCAACTCTTCAATGGATATTTCATTTAGATGTAGGCAATGAGGTGAAGGCAATCCTACCTTTACAGGACTCGTAGCATTTGCCTCATATGCCATTGAAAATGCAGTTTACCAACAGAGGTTCAACTTGTGGCGCGAATTGCCCATAGTCTTGGGGAAGTTCATCAACCCAAGTTTCCTTTGATGCATCAAGTTTCATTTTCAGGATATACCTGATGGTTTTGTTGGCAGCTTCTACTTGACTATCTGCTTGAGGGCGATGTGGGGTTGAGAAGTGCTTTTTGATTCATAATTCTTCACAGAGATCCTCAAATATTTTGTTGTCAAACTGTCTGCCATTATCTGATACAATCGAGTAGGGAATCTTGAACCGACAAATGAGATTTTTCCACATGAATTCGAAGGTGTTGCCCTCAGTAATTTTAGCTAAGGTTTCGACTTCTGACCACTTCGTAAAATAATCAATGGCGACGATTATAAAACTAGCACTATCTCTTCCCTTTAGTAGGGGGCCTATTAAATCGTTTCCTCATTCCGGAAATGGCCATAGACTTGTCAGGACTGTGAGCTCCTGAGATGGTTGTCTCTAACTGTTGGCAAAACACTGGCACTTATAGCATCTTCGTACAAATTTAGCAACATCTTTCTTCAATGTAGGCTAGTAATTGCCCTACGTTAGCACATTATGTGCAAGTGCTGGTCCTCATGTATGATTGCCACATACTCCTTTATGAATTTCTCAGAGTACATCATTGGCTTCGTCTTCTCCAGTCCATGGAAGGAGAGGCAAGGAGAATCCTCTCTCGTAAAAACACCTCCTTGAAATACAAAATGTGTAACCCTTCCCCTAAGTTTGTGAGCTTCTTCTTTATCCTCAGGCAGAGTCTGATCCTTGAAGAAAGTTATGGTTGGTTCCATCCAGGGTGGGTTCCCCATAATTCACATTACTTCTTCTCCTCTTACAATGGAAGGCTTGGAAAGGTGTTCAATTAGGACCACTTTGAGCAGCTGGAGTCCTTACTACCGGCTAACTTCGATAATGCAACGACGTGTACCTTTTCTGCATGAGGGATTTGTTCCAATTCGAACTTTTCAAAAGAAGACATGAGATCTATAACCTGTTTGAGGTAGGCTGTCATGCCTTTGTCTCTAGCAGTAAAGTTGCCATTAACCTGGCTTACTGCTAGCTACGAATAACTATTAACAAGGAGCATCCTTACTTGCATCTATTTAGCTAATCTGAGCCCAACCAATAATGCCTCATATTCTTCTTCATTAGATGCTTTGAACGTGAATCTTATCGTGCAATTGAGTTTGTGGCCTTCGGGGCTTACCAAAACCACTCTAGCTTCGGAGCTAGTTCCTCCAAAAGAACCATCAACAAAAAGGTTCCAAATGGAAGGTTCTATAGGTTCAATCACCAGCTCCATTTTGGGAGAACTAGCAAATTCTGCTATGAAGTTTGTGAGGGCTTGCCCCTTGATTGACATCCTTGACTTGTATATGATGTCAAATTTGCTTAATTCCATTGCCCATTTTATCGACCTTCCCAAGGCATTAGGTTTCTGAAGCACTCGTCTCAATGGGAAATTTTTCAATATTTGTATGATGTGGGCCTTGAAGTATGGTTTGAGTTTTCTAGAGGCAATAAGGAAAAGCGCAAGCCTCTCCAAGTTAGGATCGTGAGTTTGTGGAGACAATAGGGCTTTGCTTACGTAATATACAGGCAATTGTAGATTGTCCCTTTCTCTTATCCGGTAGGAATTCACAAAATTTTATATTAAAAATGTTTTGTATAATTAATAAAGCCATATGCATCCTGTTTATGCAACTGGTTAATTAATTAAATTATAAATAAGCTAAAATCGAGATTTGAAGTGTTTAAACGGTTTATTATTATATATTGGAAGTTTGAGTGGTTGGCCTTGATATAATCCCTAATTTTAATGGCTATCCTAAAACACTCATATCCCTAAATTTTGCAAAGAGAGGAATATGTGAATCAAAAATTTAGGCTACCTTTAATTGAAGGCTGAATTTTCACATACCCACCCTCCCAAAATGAGAGACTCACATTTTATTATGTTTCATCCATCCATCCATCCATCCATTTCAATGACCTAATTCCATCAAGAGGAAGAGGGTGCTGCAACTGCAGGTGGTTTCAGGGTGGAGTTGGTGGCAGGCTGCCATTGTTGGTGGTTATTGACGGCAATGGAAGGTCGGGATGCGCCAGCACGTAAGGTGATGGTGGTTGTGGACCCAACTCGTGAATCAGCAGCTGCTCTTCAATACACCCTCTCACATGCATTGATAGAAAAAGATACCCTAATTCTATTCCATGTTGAAAACAGCAATGCATGGAAAAATCCCTTTGGTTCATTTTTCAGAAAACCCTCGGTGCAGTCGGCTGGCTCGGCTAGCGCTGTCGCCTCCTCATCATCCATGGAAGCTAGCGGGGTAGTTATGGACTTTCTTGAAGCAACGAAGCATGCTTGTGAAATTGCTCATCCAAAGTTAAAGATTCTTGTAGAGCAAGCAGACATGGTGGATGGAAAGGACAAGGCTTCCATAATTCTTGCCCAAACCATAGCTCAAAAAATTGATCTTCTTGTTATTGGGCAGCGGAGGAGTTTATCTAATGCAATATTAGGGTGAGTTCTGAATTTCATATTTTACTATGATGTATGAAGATGCACTCATTTTTTCCAAAAGCTATAGGTGATACGAGAAGAACAATCAAGCCATATATTACCCATAATTAGCTCAGAATCCACCCTAAGAACTATTCTGTTCTTCCTTAAGTCGAAGAGCCCCTTATGAAATAGGTCCTCCATCATATTCATGTGTTGCTAAGCATCATCTTCAATTTGCATGCATAATAATAAAATTATCGATCGTGAGGTTTTATGAAATGAATTTTCAACGCTTGCAAAATCTCCGTCATCTAAAGAGAGTAAGAGGGTTCAATTTTTAATACAGAAATGACATTATAACGCGTTTTGAACTTTTGTTAATTAATTACTAAATAAATGTATAAAGAATCCTCAAGAAACTAATCAAATAGAGGAAAACATTTTTAACATGGATTTTACAGAGATATATTTTAAGATTCTCTGTCATTTTATTCTGCTAGCTATCATTCCTTCTTTTGAATTATCTTTAACTAGTTTTATCCATTATTCTTTCAATTTTTTATAGTGATCATATTATAATAAAACTTAAATGATTTCCTCGGACATTTTCAAACATACGTCAAAGTTGAAGTATGTTTGAAAATTAAACTTTATAGCATCTTTGGTAGGAAAATTGGATAGAATTGTTTATTGTAATATCTAGTCATGTTCATTATTGTGTACCAAACACGTAATTCACGTATCTACTTACGTTATGTTACTCCAAATATTGACCAACTAGACCCACGAAAACCCGGAAACCATAAGTTAGAAGAGTCTAAAAGCAATTGTTTTTGCCTTTTTGTTTTTTTGTTTTTTTTTTCCTTTCAATATAAATCTCATAAATATTGTTGGATTTGTGTTATTGAGCAGGTCTAAACGAGGATCACTAAGAGGGCTAGATACAGCAGAATATTTGATTGAGAACAGCAAATGCACCTGTGTTGCAGTGCAGAAGAAGGGTCTAAATGCTGGATATCTTCTTAACGCTAAAGCACACAGAAACTTCTGGCTATTAGCGTAGGCACCACCACGTGGATCCTGTCAACTTGTTCCATTTGTAAATCACTCGTTTCTTACCCTCTTTGCAGTTCCCCCACAAAATATGTTTACTCGTTACTCAGTTCTAATGTTGCAATATAGTTTGGTTTGTTCGGCAAATTTATGGGAATGATGTTAGCTGATCTACTAGAATAAGTCAATAACATGATTTTCTTTAGGTGAATATCTTTTCAACAATAATCCCAATTTTTTAAAAACTAGTACAGGTATACACGGAAAATACAAACGTAGAGGATCAAAAAGTCAAACCATAGTCAAACCAGTCATAGAAAATAGTTAATAAAAAACGATTCGAGATGAATTGACAAGTATTACTTGTGCTTCACAGTTTCTTATTTTGTTAATTTTTACACAACTGCACCAGTTCCTTCGGTCAAACAGGCCATTTATGTCTGGTTGTGATGCATTGATAATCCATCAAAACTATGCCACTGAATCTAGAGGATTTTCCCGCCTATCCATGAAAATTCCAAGTTATTTTACAATGAAGGCAAATTTGAAATAAATAAATTAATCTCCTCTCCAGCGTCTTAAACTATTAAATGAAATCATGTCGTGCTTTATATTATGCAAAAATTTTGGATTCAAGTCTCGTCTTCATCTATTTATAAAATTTAATCTCGCATTAGGCCTTTGATGAAAATCTGGTATGCATGTGAGCAAGACAAAATTTAGAAGAAATAAATTAATCCCCTCTTATCAATTTAAAAATTTAGATAAGGCGAACAATGAGTAAAATTTGATCCAGTTTGCTACTCTCTCTGTCGTAAACAACTTTCTACCCTCTGTATTCCGACAACCCAGCCCCGAAGTGCAAAATGAAACCCACAACTCTACAAATACCTTCATATTTTAAGTTTCAGACGCTTAATGGTACATGAAACTGGAGATTCAAAGTTCGTCATGCATAGGTTGTTCTAACGGTACATCCATACGAGGAATTACATTCTCGTGAACTGGAGCAACATGAACACCATCTCGGCCAGCTATAGGTACGACGATCTCTTGTTGTCCTGCCATTCCAGCCTTCACAGCTGCCATAATCTTACTCTGCAACTTGAGTATCCCAATGCGCTTTGAAACAACATAAAGTACGGCCAATGAGAAAATAAGAAATCCAACAATAATTATCAACCTGCCAAAAAAAAATAAAATCATCCTTATTTGTGCCAATAGAAATTGTAGATTATTTAATTTTAGAAATAAATTATGCCTAATACCTGTCAAGAACATCTTGACGTTGCATTGTGGAGAGAAGGTCTCGGGTCCGCATCAGTAACGAGCGCTGGCCCTTGTACTCACTTTCGGCCTTCTTCAGTACTCCAGTTGACTCCTCTGCAACAATCAGAAGCTCATATAATGTTGTCTAGATACATTAATTACCAATTTTTTGACATTCGTTAAAGACCTACAGTTTTCAAAGCAGAGAATAGCATTCGTACATCACAAAATCATTCTAGCGTCATACATTTGCTTTCAAGGCATGCTAACAATTCCCAAATGAGAGAAGCAAAATGAAAATGCACGACTATAGCAGACAGCGCAGAAAAAGTTAATGGATCATATAACATAAACAGAGATCGTGTGTCGATGTAGCCACATAACTCAACCCATGGAACAATGGGTCTTTAAAAGAACATAAATGAAAGGCATGCATGAATTGTACCAAGTTATAAACTGCCTGGTTTTGCCTTCCGCTTTTATGGTCCGCTAACGCCACAATTAGTGGATGCACTAAACTAACACAACTGTACCTCAGATCACATACACTAGAGGTGACAAATGGGCCACCATGGTGTGGTTTTGAGGTGGCACAGACAAGGCCGATGCCATTCAGCTGGGCCTAGCGTGCCAGGCTTTTTTAGTGCCATGCCACCAGGCCACCTGCATGTTTTAACACCTCTACTGATGCAACATGGAAAGTCTATTCTAGGCGTATGAGAAATTAAATCAATTAGGTTTATGTTATTTTCCTTATTTTCTATTAATGAGATTTTAAGACAACTTATCTTGTTTCCTTATAGAGAAAATCCTAGTTTCCTTATTTCTTAGTTTGTTTTCTTATAGAGGAAACCCTAGTTTTCCTTATTTCTCCTAGTTTAGACTCTATAGAAGATTCATTCAAAGCTTTAGTTCTATCGCCGCCCTATTATTGAGTATATAGAAAATGGTGATTTTCGTTGGACCTCTCTGTAACAACCCGAGCCTCGTGCCCAAGAAGTTATGTCATACGTATTTTTCATTTTGGGAGAATATCTGCCCTCTTAATCCCTCGCAGATTTCTATTGCGTCACACAAAATTTGTACCAAAGACTTCTACCTTATGAAAGAATTAAGTTGAATCCTTGCACAATTGGCAAGTGAAGCGCACCTTTACTCTGAAAAACTCATAGGGCAAGCAACAGAAGTGCAAGCCAACTAATGGCAAGGGCCGAAAATAGAGAGTTTTGAAGTTGGTCAATTAGTTAAAATTATCATAAGACAGAGATCTTGGATTCGAATCCTGATGGATGCGATAGAAAGTCGTGAGGGATTAAGAGGGCAGATACCCTCTCAAAACGAATAGTATGTATGATATAATAACTTAGATACAAAGCCCTGGTCCTTATAGGCTCTTCGTTGTCTCAATTTTAAGCATATATTTAGTGAACGATATGTTAAGTGGGTTGAGTTTCTTCAAGAGTTCACCTTTGTTCTCCACCATCGAGCCGGAGTCAAAAACAAAGCGATGACGCTCTTAATCGTATCACTATGGTACATAATTCTATGAGAAATATTGTGATGGAATGTAAATGCTTGAAGGACGATTATCTCAATTGTCCCAACTTTGACATTATCTTTCAGGAACTCGTAGCTAATCCCTCCTTGACCATGTTGCTTGCTTGCTTAAAGATGGTTATCCTTTTAAAGGAACCAAATTGTGTCTCCATCGTACCTTACTTCGTGACTTCCTTGTTTGGAAACTATAAACATGGGTCTAGTTTGTTAATATGATAGAGATAAAACTTTCGCCTTCGAGGGTAGATTTTATTGGCCTTCTCTCAAGAAGGATGTTGTGCATTCTTTCTTCGTGTCACCCGTATTAGTTAGGTAAAGCACAACGTCAAAAACCTAGGATGTATTCTCCTCTCCACATTCCTTGTACTCCCTGGTGTGACCTTAACATATATTTTGTTCTCAAGTTGCCTAAATGTGCTACAGTTCACGATTCCATTCTAGTAATTGTAAATAGGTTCTCTAAGATGACCTATTTCATTCCCTATTACTAGTCTACTCTCACGTCCTATGCTGCTGAGTTATTCTTCAAAGAAGTTTTCAGCCTACAATGACTCCCAGTCACTATTGTGTCTCATGATGATGATAAGTTTGTTAGTTACTTAGATACTGTGTAAATTGTTTAGGATGACACCTAATTTTTCTTCCGCATTCTACCCCAGACCAATGGTCAAACTAAAGTGGTGAACCATAGTCTAGGTATCCTACTTCATTTCTTACTAGGGGATAAGCCAAATAATTAGGATCTTGTGTAACCCACTGCTGAGTTCGCATGTAAGAATTATGTCAATAGGCCATCAATAGCCCATTCAAGGTCATCCAGAATTCTTCCTACATTACCCACTAGATCTTGTTCCCTAGCTTACTAATTTTCGTCCAGCTGTCTCTACTCAAGCTTTTGCTTATAGCATACGCGACTTGTATGATGAGATCAAATGTAAAATTACTTTCAAGTAATGACCACTATAAACCGGCAACTGATTCACATTGTAGAGGAAAAGAGTTTAATGTTGACAATTTTGTCATGATGCTATACAATTTGCACCCGTACATTTTCCAAAACATGCTGCAAAAAAGTTTTGTGCTAGATCATTTATGCCTTTCCCCATTATTAAAAAGTAAGGAACTTATGCTTATTTTCTTGATTTGCTAATGGACTTAAATATCAGTCTTATTTTTAATAGCAGATTTATATCCTTATCCAGGCGTGTAAGAGCCTCCGATTTTACATTCTAATATTTATGTAAGACAGGCTCCTCGCCCGCCCCTTGGGCCCATGTCACCATATTTACTTTAATATATCATTGATGAGGTGCTCGATAATCAGATTATTGCTTCACAAGATGGTGATTTTCAAAGGTTTTTGGTGCGTTGGAAGGGTTGTCCACCTCGCGATGCCACTTAGATTATTGAAGATAAGTTCAGTTCGTTTGATATAAAGTTTTTGGACACCTACCTAGATTATACATCGCCAAAGTCGAGTTCTTTTCAATCGAGTAGGGATGATGCAACATGGAAATTCTATTTTGGGCATAAGAAAAATTAAATCAATTAAATTTTAAGTTATGTTCCTTATTTTCTATTGATGAGTTTTTAAAACAATTTAGTTTGTATCCTTATAGAGAATCCTTATTTCTTAGTTTGTTTCCTTATAGAAAAAACCCTAGTTTTCCTTATTTCTTCTAGTTTAGACTCTATATAGAGAGGCTCTTTATTTTGTAATAGAACAGCTTCAATATTGAATAAAAATACAAAACTTCTCCCTCAAATTCTCTCTTTTCTCTTTTCTTTCTTCCTCACTTTCTCCTCTTCTTTAATTGTTGAATTGATTAATCCGATTGTGTTCGTAGTCATCTACGTTACACTACTATTTCCATACCAATGTTGGAACTAGAACATCAAACACTTTGTATATCTGTGCTACAGGTCCATGCACTACAACACCACCAAGTGATGTCAGAACCAAGAAATGGTTCCCACACACTATAGCACTTAGTTCATATACTCAGGCTCATTATATAGTTCTAATGACATTCTATCACAAATCCGTAAACCTATTTTGCTGACACAATAAAATGCTCAACAAAAGTAGATTGAAAGAGACG
The DNA here is from genome assembly GCA_903798315.1 of Fraxinus greggii. NCBI lineage: Eukaryota > Viridiplantae > Streptophyta > Magnoliopsida > Lamiales > Oleaceae > Fraxinus > Fraxinus greggii. The sequence continues at coordinate 5,080 of CAIGRK010239891.1, read as the reverse complement.
ATTTTCAAATTCTATTCAGCTCCAGAAGGACCCCTTGAATAAAGAGATGCAATTGACTGATGTCATGCCTTAGCAATACTTGGAAATATTCAAAGAATTTTCCCTTGTACATTTCTGAAGAAGGAAAACTGATATAGTAGACAAAAGAAGGGGGATAGTCATGAGAGGGAAGTTGAAAAGCAGCTATTGTAGGAGTTCGATTCATTAAAAAGGTGTAAAACGAAAATGAGATGTACAAGAGAATGTGATCCTTTCTTTCTCTTTTTTTCAGAAGTACCGAGTTCAATCAAATTGAACAGGTTTGACGACTGCATAACATTATAGGTTCCTTGCTTCAGCTAAATTATTTGGATTGTCTTGCTGCAATTAAGCTTCTCCTCTTATGTTTATCATTAATATAGTAATGCAATAGCAAATCATAATGCACTTGTTAGTTGTCTCACAAGTAAAAGAGTCTAGCCTTTGTGGTTAAATCGGAATTCATAGGATGCTTACTGTATGATTATGGGTTAAGACATCTAGATCTTGGAATCATCTAGGAACATTAAGTTTTCCATCATTTTTGTGGATAATATAAAAGTAGCCATGTCGATTTAAAGTCTGACAAGAAATCAGGATAATACACTGCCACCTCAGCATTGGCATCTGAATAATAGGCTCTCGTCATTTATCTAGGTTGCCGAAGGATGAAAGCTTTGCAATTTCAATACCCTGGTTATAAATTATGTCTCTATTATGATAGCATAGTACAATACTTCTATTTTTTTTTTTTTTGGGCATGGGTTAGTGTGTCGAGAAATAATTAAGAAACTAACTTAAGTAGTTTTCTTTTACTGCTAGTGCCTCTGTCTGGTGAGTGGGTAATAACAAAAATCTTTCTTAACAAAGAACATGTCCATGAGGCCACATAATAAGTACCATAAGATATTCTTACAGTAAGGGCTTTAGACATAAAATTATTAGAAACAATTGGATGAGCAGTATGCCTTTTTGTTAGTAATAAATGAACTTACCAAATGTCATGAGTGTGCTTGCACTCCTTTCAACCTCCTACTGATACACAGCCCAGAAAAAACTGGATCACACACCACAAAAGATAACCTAAAATGCCTTGGACAGAAAAATACGAGTAATGACCTGAACCATGAGCTGCCGAGAACGCCTAAGGCTCTCTGTGATGCTTTCAGCTGCAGAGGTCATTCCAGTTTTTGTTCTGACAAATAATAATATGAATTTCGATTCATCATGCATGATTCCACATTCATACTCTACGTAATACATTAATTCTTTCAAGACCATAATGGATAGCCAATATACATACTGTAGATTGCGCCTGCGAATGGTAGACTCTTCTCCACCTCCCAGAAGCAGCTCTCTCTGTAAACAGCAACTACAGTGTTACAATTGAGTACTTGATAACAATTTGCCTCAATTAATTTCTTTTCTCTTTAACAAATAAAACGTAACTTATCAGGAAAATAGCAATGCCTAAGCCTTTATTTCTAAGTTACCCAAAAGAAATGTTGCAAAGATTTCTCTACCAGCTGACTTGATTCAAGGTATAAATGAGGCCAGGACAAAACTCCACATATACATAGAAAAAGAACAAAAAGCCTGCAAATTACCTCCTTTTGAGCAGATTTCTTCATGTTTGTCTTTGCTTGCAAATTAGCATTCCTTAGGCCTATCCGCAGACTAAAAATTCAAACAGAAATTGAGTAAATAAGTTATACAGTGGAATTTAAAGTATCAACCATAAATGCGGGAACAAACACGTGTTCACATTTGGCCCTTTATTTGACATGCAGCATATGGTCAAATAGTAAAGAAGATAAAAGCAACTGCAAGAGGAATGCTATGGCATGTATCCCAGTGAAAACAAAGTTTTTTACCTAATCAATCCAAGTTCATTATTTGGCTCTCAGATTAGACTAAACTTGTGGAACAGTAAAGTAGAAACTTAATTTAGAAAAATTACGTGAAAATGTGATTTCCGTTTCTCTGGTTGATTCCAAGCTACACAAAAACAATACTGTATCTTTTCCGCACTTGTTATGAACAATCTAAAGCAGGATACAAAGATGTTCCATTCTATTCATTTTCAATTCTCAGGTTTTTTTTTTTTTTCGATGTTTTTTATTTTCTCTACTTGTGGAAGGGTGGGTTGTGCAATATGAGACAATAACAGAATCATACAACCAGCTGAACACTCATACCATCAAATCCTATAAAGTCAATCACACACTCTCTTAAACATATTCATTTGAACGTGAAACTAATATCTGCCACCGGCTTGTTTATTCCGTGCAAACACCCAAGCTTGAGCCCTTCAACACCATCAAAATGAACATATTACTAAAACAAATACACACATTCCATAAGCATATACTTGAATAAATAATACACAGCTATATGTAATTTATCGTTTTCCTAGTATCATAACCCAATTAACAGAAGCATTTGAAATTCTCCCACACTCTCTATGAACATATATACGAATTCAACATACAAATAAAATTACATACAATAATTTTTCCAAGCAAAATTTGACATTTTTTTAAACAGAAGCAACATAAAGACATAATTCACACACAAATACACGTCAATAAGCATACAATTAGAATCATATAAATTTGTTCAATTGCATAAAAAAAGGCCCAAATATCAATGCACGTAGATGTGAAAAACAATTCAATTATAAACTGGAAACACCAAATTAAAAGCAAATAAAAAGAAAAAGACAGATTTGTGGGCACCTTTGTATTTGATTTTTCCAAGATTGAGCCAAATCTTGAGCCTTTTCAACATAATCAACGGAGGGAAGTTGTGGGGACAGGAGATCAAGCTTGGACTGGAGTGATTGGAGCGTATTCAAACCATCCTGAGCCAACCCATTTAATCTTGGCAACGAATCTCTCTTCTCCTCTTCTTCAATTTCAATTCCTTCTGTAATTCTTGTTTTTTTCCCATATTCTTGGATGGAACCAACGTATTTGATTGTTTGGCTGTATGTTTCTTGGAAATCCTTCTTTACTTTCTCCACTTCTTCTACGACCTGATCCATTTCTCTGCGCTGTTGGGGGGGATTATGTAGAATTCTTGGGCAATCTATGGTTTAATTCTTGGGCGATCTATGTGCTCCGTTTTTTACAGAGGAGGTCCTCAGCCTTTAATACATATTGCACTTTGATTCCAAAATTTCAAAAAAGACCATTTGAATCCACAAGTATACTTCAAATCACTACCCAAGATCCAACTTGTAACCTTATTTTAATTTAAATTAAATTGAAAAGACACAAATAAGCAGAGGAAGAAAAGGAAATGGATACTGTGATATGAGTGTAATCTAGTCAAACTAATAAGATCCCGTTTGTTTTGGCACTGTTCATTTTTTCATCGTCAAAATGATTTTTTTTTTTTTCAATTTTTTTTAACAAAAACGACGTCATTTTAGATGCATTATACAAAGGGAAAAAACCCTCATTTTCCCAAACATTTTTTGAATACACATTAGTAAATTCAACCATGTAATTAGATGACTTCTTCATAAACTATCCCGCATGTCATAAATTTAGTAACTGACGCTAGTGGACTAATCGTCTGCGATGTAAACAGAGGCAATAATAAAATTACTGACCTTGTCTTCGTATTCTTTTTAGTTTTAACCTACTTGTGGCTTGTGATCAACTGATACGTGTGCGAAAATGTGTGACAGGCAAAAATTGTTTACACATAACAAATACAACCAAATACTCGAAGGTGAGACACGTCAGGTTTTCTCTCTATTACGCCTTCCAATGATGATTGAAATTGGATTACACGACTTGGGAGCCTATTTATCAAGTGCACAACTGTTAGGACTCCGGGTGACCAAAATTTCTTCTGCATATTCATTTGAAGTATAAGAGATCTCGTGTCTCCAAAATATGTCGATTCTTTCTTTCAACTACTCCATTTTGTTGGGACATATCAACACAACTAATTTGACGAATAATGCATTCATGCGAAGAAAGGTAGGAAGTGGACCCTTTGTAAATTCAGATCCATTATCCGAATGGAAAACCTTGATTTTATTATCAAATTGAAAGGCTACCATTCTATGAAAATCTTTGCAAACAAGTAAACTTCATTCTTAGATTTCACTAAATAGATTCAAGTGGAATGAGAATAATCATCTATAATCAAGACAATATTTAAAACCATCATATGAATCAATGCGACATGGACCCCATATATCCGAATAGATTAACACAAAAGGTTTAGTTGACATAGACCAACTTGCTTGGAAAACTGACAAGTATCACAAGCATTCTTCTCAAACGACATAGATGGAAATAAATAAGATGAAATGCGATTAGACGGATGTACAAATCATTGATGCGCAACATGATTTTCTAGAATAGCACTACTAAGAGAAGTGGTACCGAATGGTTTGAACAGATAAATCCTACATTATTAAACACATTTACCAATCTTTTTCCCCGAAGTTCAATCCTGAAACACAACACCATTAGAAAAGAAAATAACATTGCAATTCAACGAGTTAGTTATTTTTCTGACGGAAAGAAGCTGAATTGGAAATGAATGAATCATAGGTACACTAAACTAGGAAGACTAGGAAAAAACTTAATTTTTCCAGATCCAAAACAGGAACCAAGATAATATCTTGCCTACTTTGCCTACACCACCAACACCACAGTATTCGATAGTTAAGGACAGGCCTCGCAGACAGATTAGACTTCCACAGAAGTATGGAGAAGCAGATTTGGTAGCTTATGCATTGAGTGTGGCTGAAGACATTGATTCCACTGAAGAGCCTGCTACATATTCATAGGCAGTCTGTAGTAATGATTCTAGCATATGGATGATTGCTATGCGGGAGGTGATAGATTCATCGAACAAAAATAACACTTGAGATTTGGTGAAATTACCTAAAGGTAAAAATGTGATTCGTTGTAAATGGGTGTTCAAAAAATAAGGTACATCAGGGATTGAAAATGCTAGATTCAAGGCTAGATTGGTGGTAAAAAGTTACAATCAAATTCCGAGTGTTGATTTTACAAATGTGTTCTCACCAGTT
>CAIGRK010239879.1:0-11706 GCA_903798315.1 Fraxinus greggii | reverse complement strand
GCGTTTCTCACGTTCAATCTTGAATTTCGATCTTTAAATCTTGATTTATTGTTTCATACCAGTTTCGATGAGGTGGCCTTGTTCAATTTAATTACTCTAATCCTTCTTCTTAATTCTTGATTGTAATTCTTGATTTTTTATTGTGAATTTTTTGGATCTTCCTCTTCCATATGCTTTCTCTATTAATTCTTTTGTTGTTGAGATAACACAAAGAATGATAATTGCATATGAATTGGGAACTATAACCATATATATAATTTTCATATGTATTCGACCCATCATAAAAGACAAACTCTAATGGATATCTCTACACATATAATCTGGCTCACACTTTATTTAGATGTCCAAAACCCAATTACTTAATTATTTATTAGATCACTTTAATTTTGAACTTAACTTTAAAATAACATTTATACACAATTAGTTACATATGTCGACCCACATGACAAATTAAATAATTTCCCAACATTCAAGAATTAAGGGTTTAATTTTAAGTCAGTTTAATTGATGTGAAATTTATTTTTAATCTTTTTTTTTTATTTCGATTACTTGAATTAATTATTTTAGCTGATTGTTTGTATCAATTATCGACAAATATTTTAAATGTAAATTTGCATTTTTCTTGTGATGAGCAAAATAATGAAAGGAATGTTCAAGATAAAAGGAATGAAAATGATGTTAAAGATGAAAGGGATGACAGAATTGGTGATGGTATGATGCTGGGAATGAAACTAATCTTGGAAATGTTGGGGATGTTGATGTTGCACAACTTCCTCTAGATCCTAGACGAGAGTTCCAATATAGAATTATGATGTTAATGTTCGAGATGTGATTCAAAGAGCATATGTGCAAAGAAATCCTTATCAGTCTCGCAATCATGAGTTTCCACTCGTGATTGAAACATTATTTATTTCAGTACACAGATTGGTGAATGTTATTAGAGAATCGGCTAAACTGTGTGTTTTTTTTTTTGGGGAGAAACAAAGACTCAAAATTCTTGAAGCACTCAGTGTTAGTGAAATATGAAACGGAAGGGGTCCCAATCCAGAAATTACACTTTTAAGTGTTTCGATGACACTGAGGCTCTCACTATAGTTGTTTAATGAACTTGACTGGCATGTTTTCAACTACAATTGATATTGTTGAGATGATTGCTACTGACACTGCAAGTTCCAGAACAAGAGGTGATGCATATATTTTATTGGAGTCAATGTTAAAATTTGAATTTGTATTTAATCTACATCTCATGAAAAATTCTTGAAAATTTCAAATGAATTGTCAAAAGTATTACAAAGGATCAAAATATTGTCAACGCCATAAGATTTGTGAAATTATATAAAGTACAGCTTCAAACCATGAGGAATGATTGATGAGATTCTTTTTTTTTCAATGGTTTGTTAATTTTGTGAAGCTCACGGGATTATTGTTTCCACTATGGCTGATATGTTCATAACTCTAGATCGTTTACGACATGACATGGTGACATAATGGAAATGCTTTATGCCATCATTGATATGCAACTTCAAGAGGTGAATGATCGTTTTCTGAGGTACATAGTGACTGTGTTTCGTGTTTGTGTCCAAATAATTAATTTGCTACTTTCGACAAGAACAAAGTGGTTCAACTATGAGTATTATCTAGTAGATTTTGACGCAGTTAATATCTCAAAACTTGATGACCAACTTGATACATTCTTGATATGCGCAATGACGAAGATTTTGAAGGATTAATAAGTCATAGTGATCTTGCACAGAAGTTGATTACAAAAAATAAACGTGAAGTGTATCGATTAGCTTACAAGCTTGTGACGGTGATCTTAGTTCTTTCTGTGGCCACTGTTACATTCGAGAAATCATTTTCTGCGATGATTTATGTTAAAAGTTGTCTGCACAATTGAATTAGAGATCACTAATTGAATTATAATTTGATTGCATATATTGAGAAGAGACCATTTGACAATATTGAAAATGATGTAATTATTGAACGTTATCAAAATATAAGAACACGTATAGAATAATTGTAACAAGATATCGAATGCTTTAATTTTTTCACAAGTTTTTTACAAGTTTGATCCTAACTCAAAATGTCTGCAATCCACCCTTGCATCCACCTCCAGCTTAACTATGCAGAGCCCAAGAAACTACCAAACACGTCCCCCTTATATCTCATTATATTCTTCTTTCTTTCTTCCCTCCCAAGAATCCAATTTAATATGGCCGCCAAAACCAACATTTCCTTCCACATCCACCTTGTATCCAGCCTCTCCTCTGCCAATGACATGGTCATCATGTCGAAACTGCTCTCCTCGCTCTCCCCCCACTGTCCGGCTGGTCATCCACCACCAGTGCACCTGGACCAATGTCATTTCCAATCCTTAATCTTCTGTTATTTCCATCAACGCTATTTCCAAGTCTCTCCCAGTCACCCTCCCTGCTGAACTCTATCAACTCTCCCAGATCAAATCCATCTCCCTCCAAAGGAACTCACTTTCTGGGACCTTACCTTATCTAATATGTCTACACTCGAAGAAATCCATCTAGATAGCAAAAAAATTGATTCGACCCGCCCATACTTCCTTTTTGGCCTCTCAAATCTTCTTTCACCATAAATGACAATAGTAATGCTAGCCTTAATAGTGTGAAGCCTGAATTTGTCTCTCTGCATTTCCAAACTTTCGAACCTCGAAACTATCTTTCAATAACTGTCTGATCATTACCCGCGTCTTTCAGTGGCTCAGGATTCAGGAATATAACAACTGTACTCAACTACCAGAAACAAGGATTGCCTGTCATTGGAAATTCAAAGTGGAATGAGGCAACTGTGGACCTTGGAGAGCAAGAGTTTCCGGGTACCGTTTCGCCAGCATTTACGAACCTAACATCATTTTGGAATTTGCTTTTGAATGATAATTTCCCGGGCTCGATCCCTACTGTGTTCTTGACCAGTTTACCACGGCTTCTAACTCTTAATGTGTCTAATAATAATCTGCCTGGTCACATACCAGTTTTTCCAGCAGGAGTGAAATTTAATTACATCAATGGAATCCCTTCTGAAACTAAAAAGGCTATGAAGTTCCTGGCTTTTAACTGTTGAAAGATGTGTTACTGATATCAATCAAACATATTAAGAGGTACATCTTTGAATTGCAAAATATGACTATTCTGCAGTTAAAAGAATTAACAAAGAAAAGTCATTACGTTACTGTGTACACACCCTGCATCACAACCTGAAAATTCGTTATTTTAAGTTTGCATGAAATATTGATAATTTCTCAAAAAAAAGATTTCAAGTTAAAATACCTACGAATTTAACTTCACTTTTTCAATATTATAGAAAAGTGTGTAGCTTTTCATTTTGGTCAGTCATTTTCCTTCTCTTTCACTATTCGGCATTTGCTCCCAAGTATTTCGGTGTGTCCCGAAGACCACTTTGGTCTTCATGGTCCGCGGGTCGTAGGCTCGGATGTCCCAAGATGCGGGAGAGGGAGAATCCCCCTATGCGGACAGAAATGAGAAATGGACGCAAACCCAACAATTAATCTTTATTCAAGATAAGGGCATATCATGATCTCATCATTCTAGATCACAAAATCAACCATGAATGCTCTAGAGATCATGCAAGAAAACAATGTAATATTGAATAAGAACTCTCTTTAACCGTAACATAAGATGTTGTCTAATCAAGTCATATGATACTTCATGGCTCAGGCTATCATATCTAAATAGTATAACCGAGCTCTGTTGTATCGATCATGCACAACCATCTAACCTTACTGTTATATTCTCTTTGCTTTATGTACAATCTCGTTTTCACTTACCTATAGTTCTACCTGTCGTACGGAAATTCTGAGTCACTCTCACTCACTTTGAAGGTCCGGGGATGTTCACCAGAGCAGTAGAGATTCCACATCTTGAAATAAGAACGCTCTAAATTCCTCACCTGGAAATAAGAAGAAAAACACGATAACAGAATTCGTCCATCCATATTAGAGCAATCGTATTCTGAAAAAAAAAATGAAAATGTAACAAGCAAAAAAACTTGGATCACTCACCCAGCGTGCTGTATCAAACAGAGGGAAAGTTAATCGTGCGGCCTTAAGCCTGTTAGTAAGATCCTGGAGCTTCATGCGATTCAATGCCAATGATACTGCCTTCTCTTCATACTCTTTCATACTGTCAGAATACAAGATGATGTAGATAAGCAAATAGGAAATCGAAAAACAAGTTGCTAACCATACGAAAGGATCATAAAATATGTGAGTATCCAACGAAAAGAGAGGAAAGCCATAATGTAAAGGAAAAAATGAATGAAGACGAAGAAAAGAAAATACATAAAAAATGAGGCTGAAGCAGTAACTGAAAACTTGGCTTTACCAATCAATTAAGAAAAGGTACATTAAACTCTAATATTATGTGACAAGGGAACTACTTCGCCACCCAATTATACAAGTCATTGGTTGTTCCAAAATAATATTTCCTTTCATAACCGAATCTTTTACCCTCACAATAACATAGTACTCCATTTCGGATTATTTCATTAACTTTTAGATAATTATAAAAATACAAAAAATACAAGGTTCCTATAGGTATTTTTCCTTCACAAATGTATATCAGAATATGCTGCTTCTTAGTTGCGATCTGATAAAATATTATTTATATTTTTCCTCTAATATAAGCATATTACCATCAGAAAATTATTGATTGATGCAATCCAAGATTGTGCTACAAAAAACAACTATAAGCCATACCTGATTCTGAATACAAAATCAACCAAAAGGCCTCAAAGCATCGGCTTATGCAAGAGGTCTTCCATCATATTTAAAACTGTAGGCCTATCCAATGTAATTTTATTCCATGTCAAGTGTTATGAGCAACTAAAACAAAGCTTACGGATGCAAAATGACAAAAACACCTTGCGCAGTCCTCTCTCAATAAATGTTGATTGTCCCTTCTAATTGTATTTGTCAGTTTTGCATCTAACATCATCATTACATCAAATATTTAGCATTTGCAAGAGGATGATGCCCTTGTAAGTTTTGAGCATCTCTAAGTTAAAATTGTTTGTTTCTCATTACTGAGCACAATAAAGCAGAGTATGATAAGTTGCAGCATCTGATGACTCAAAATACCTACCTACTGGCGATCATCTCTTCCCCTACTCCTGTAGCCAGACACAGTGAACCAGCAACTCTGGTCGCCATTTTCTCAAGGGGAAGGGTAACCATAGGCAGACCTGCCCATAAAATATCCGTTCCTGTGGTATGTGCATTGCACAGTGGCCTATTCGATAAGGAAATCAAAGAAATTACATAAATTATTGATCAAACTACGAATTTTTTAAAGGTTGTACAAGAAACAAAGTTCCAAATATACATACGTGTCAAGAAAGAGATCTGCTAATGCACTACGCAGAATATGTTCCTGTTTCATGGCTACATCAGTGAAAATTATTTGGTCCGGTTGCACACCCTGTGCAGCAGCATCTGTACAAGTAAAGAAAAGCGTAATCAAGTTTTCTTTCTGAAGGCTAGATTGGTAATCCATTAAAAAAAAAAAAAACAGAATCCTTTATAAAACATGTCATGCCAAATTAAACAACATACATGCACGAAGCCTCATCTCCCCAGCAGCAGGAAATCTAAGAAGCCAAAGCGCACTATTTGGCACTCGTTTAAGAATGTTGCACCTGCTCCAATTGAAGTACACTCAGCTGATGCATGGTGTTTTCAAGTACACGTATCATCCATAGCAAAACCAAGCCCAAACTTACCAGGTAATAAATATCTCAGGGTCTATCTTGTAAAGCTGATTGAAACAAGCAAATATAAATGTGTCCTCTGGCAGTCCATAATCTGATCGCTTATGTTGGCAATTTGGATCTAGTACATCTTGATTTTTCTAAACAGCATATAACAGAAAGTACTGGTCAGCATGAATTGAAATCAGAGACTTCGAAACTTAACAGGTTCACGTGCTTCAGATATACCTGTTTATAATCATTTACAAAATAGCAATGTGGAAGATGAACAAGCTTCTCAGAATATATAAGGGAGTACTTCATAGGCGAAACAAACTGCCAAAAAACAAGTATATATGAACAAAGTCAACAATTAAGGTACATGAAGCAATAATATGGAAGAAAAAATTATACTACCTCATCAGTGACCAGATAATGTATGTAGGTTGCACCTGTGGTTCCAGGAAACCCCATATATGAAACCTGGATAGGAGCAGGTTGCATTGCAAATATTTCATTTCTTGCCCCCTTGAAAAAAAAAACAATGTATAGAACCAGAGATTAGAACCACCGTACATTTGATGAATAACTGAAAGAATATCCTAATGAAATAAAATCCATAAGCAGCACCAAAACAGAGAAAATTATGATGTCATTAAACTCTCTCTCTCTTCACAGAAGCTTTTTTTATCACTATGCCACATTTATGTTAAAGTAACAGGCATAAGTTAAGAAAATGAAGACCAGCAAACCACCAGAAACATAATTAAAAAAAAAAAAACCGTACCTTAGTGTAACCATTAAGGTTAATAAGAATTTGTATCTGATCCTCATTAATCAACCTTGCAATCATATCAGAAGACATAGATGACACATCTAAAAAGTGCTCAGCTTCTGACTGGATTCGGAGCCTCCATTCAGTACCATCATTTGGACTTAGAGCATAGCAGAAAACCTACAAAAACAGCCACTTATTTACACCAAATAAACAAGGTAAGACTTTAACCAGTAACATGCACAGAATTACAACAGTCAAAAGTTTTCAAACCTCAACATTTCCTCTGTCATGCATGCCAAATACTGAGCCCATAAGGTGTGATAAGGGGTGGTTACCAAAGTCACTGCTCACGTATCTGAGAAAGACATAACATAAGTTAGACATATTTTCCTTTTTTGTCTTTTATCAGCTGGAAAAAGGAAGAGGTTGAAAAAGTATTCACTCACTTACCCAACCCTTAACCGGCCATTTCTGCTCCCACCCTTTATTCGTAATGGTGAGGGATGCCTAAAAGGAGGAAGTGAATAACGGAATGCTAATATTGAACAGTGCGCAGCATATTTGCGACTGCACATACAAATATGACACTTGAAAAGTTATTCGAGAATACGACTAAAAACTATTCACATAACTTGCAATTTGTGTTTCTCACCTAATTTCAAGAGCAAGCATGGGGTCAAGAGGATAAGCTATTGCATGGAAAGGCTGCACACTTGGTATAACTGACATCTAGAATGAAATAAAAGATGAGACAGGCTCTATTCATAAAGATAAATCAGACCCCATACTTCAAATAAGTTTGATGAATATATGGGTTATATAGTCATCAAATGTGTAGTTTTAAGAAACCTTAATCTGTCTCTGGAGTATCCCTTCAACTTCAAGAAACAGCTTCTCCCGATCATCCCAGTTGCAAACACACTGGATAAAAAATGGAACCAGAAAAATGTCACTAGAAGAAACTCCCAGCAAATATAAACCACAAAACCTACAAAATTTAGCATCCCAAAATAAAAATTGCCCGAGTCATATGAAAATGAACTAGCAGCTGAATAAATGACAACAAACAAAATTACAAGATCTAGATAGTTTCTAAGTTCATTACGAGTCAAACTGAACGACCATGATTCGTCAGGTCTCCCAGAAATATATGCGTGTAACATAAACTGTCACGTCCTACATTGCTGGATGCATGAAAAGATGACCATAATGCTACACAAGTTCACTTTCCTCAAAAACTCTAGTTGTCTTAAATTTGCAACAGTAGCCCTATAACATAACAATATGGAATGTCATACTATCTAATGAGAAAATTTCTAACATAAGAATGAAGCTTAAACAAAGCCCTCATGTTACACCAAACAAGCTTCCCCTAAAGAAATTCCAACACTCAAACTTGCAGCATTTTAAGGACTTCAACTGCAAGTGGACCCTGTCAGGTTCATATAAATTTCTTAATGGAGGCATATATCTTGTCAGTTTTTGAATTTTTCCAATAACATATAACTCATTTGCAAGTTTCTCAACGATATAGATCTATCAAAGCAAATGAATACAACTATCAAAAAATGGCAAAGGCTGTGTCCACATCTTATAGGTTGCTAATAATTTAAGTTCAGTCCCCAAAAAGAGGGTGCGATCAAAGACAAATTAACCTTGAATTTCGTGAATTTATAGGAAACAAAGATGGATGATTAGGAAAGGTTTGTAGGTAGTTTATAGAATTTCGTGTTTAAGATATGGGTAGCTCTTCCTTCACTAGAAAGGTTGGGTGGGACAGTCGTCATTTGAGATATGAGGCTATTAATGTGGATGATATCTTGAAGGCACAATTCTCACGAATCTTGGCGGTTGTCGAGTGTTTATGGTAGAGGTGTCAAACAGTTTGGTCAATGGGCCTGCAAGCTGTGCATTTTCTGGCAGAACGGGGATGGAAAGGCCATGTAGGCTGCTGGGCCAGTTATTTTTTGCACCTTTATAATTTTTTTTCTTTTTGGTTACTTGTTCTAAAAACAACACTTAATTGAAAAGCAAGCTGTGGGCCTGGGACAGGCCAACTACGTTCTGTTTAAACGAGGACCACATTTGCAGTCCTAGTTTCTGGTCCTAATTGGTCTTAAAAATTATTCATAGCCCTCCAAAGTGTGTAGAATAATTTTAATGTCATTAGATTAGAATCCAGAAGAGGCTGAATTCTAGGGTAACTACGACCACGAGAATTTTCAGGGAGAATTCGATTTTCTGTAAGTTATACAGGTTCTTGGTCTCTAAAGATGGGCGGAATTTTTTTTAGAGCATTTATGTGGGTTCGAGAGTAGTGCCGTATGATTTCCGATTATCCTAGTAAACTGGGGCCCAATTCCTTTCTGTTTGGTTTGAAAACGTGTGCCAGGACATCTGGAGTTCAAAGAAGATTCCATGGTTCATATCTGAGTGCGAAGGTTTCGAGTTTATGCAAAATTTAAGGCCAGTTAAAAGTAACATCAAGAGTTGGAATATGGAAGTTTTTTGCATTTGCATCTCAGGAAAGGCAATATAGCATCAAGGTTGAAGGTTCTATAAGAATGAGAGCAACAATTTCTAATAACCTTCTAAACCACGTGAGAGTAAATAAATAACAACATACATTTCAAAAAACTCTGAAAGACCGCACACTATTATTCAGACTTCTCTGATCTACAACATTTCTAAACCACGTAAAGGTCTATGTCATATTTCAAGAAAACAAAAGGCAAATAACAGTAAATTGTAGATGTACCTGCAAAGTGTGAAGAAGGTTACAGGTTGCTTCTGGAAAATCAGGACGCAACATCAATGCTTGCTTATAGCTTGTAATGGCTGTCTCCATATGACCACTGCATGTAGCCAATTGAAGTAATTAAAGCACACTCAAATTGCACATGTAGCATACAAATCCACTAATAATAAGTCCAAAATCTTCTGGAAGAACACATGATAATGTACCTGTCCTTGTAAGCCGAAGCCAAATTTGCATGCGCCTCGGCCATGGTTGGCCGTACGGCAATAGCATGTAGATAGTCTTGAACTGCCTCATTAACTCTCCCAATTTCCTTGTAAGTGTTACCCCGATTAACAAGACTGTCTGCTGCAATTGGATCAATTCTGAGTATCTCATTGTAGCAAGATATCGCATTCCCATAATTACCCTGTCATTCACATGAACATAAAAAATGTATGCAGCTTCCAAGTTAAAATCCTCTGAATTATTAGCATCACAGAAGAACTTCCTTTCTACAAGATATTTCAAAGTTAGTCTGCACCAAATTTTGTAATTATAGGGTCAACAGTATACCTGTTGTTTGTATATTATAGCTAAATTACTGAAAGGAGCAGAGAACCCTGTCGTAACTGATAAAGTTGCCTTGTAGCATTGAGCAGCAGCGTTCATCATGTTCCTTTACAAAAATAAGCAAGACCAACATGGAAACAAATGCATATGAAGAGAACACCAGGGTAGAAACATGAAATTAACATTTATCATCAAGTATCCTCAAACATACCACTCCATATAAATATTTCCAAGATTGGTGAGTGCTTGAGGATTACTAGGTTGAAGAGACAAGCATTGCTTCATAAACCAACAAAATAAGGATCGGATAAGATGGCAAAAGATAAGTAGAAAAACCAAGCAACAGTGAAAATAGAAATTACACGATAGCAGTGGATTGCTTCTTCAATTCTTCCAGCATCTTTCAATGCGTTACCCTGCCCCACCATCATAATCAATAAACAATAAGCTGATCTTTTAATAAGAGCACAGATCAGCTCAAATGTATCACCAACGAATGTATAACATGATATTAAACAAATTTTAGAAGGAAATGAAAGAGCAACCAGGTTATTGTATGCATCCAAAAATCCAGTATCACAAGCAATAGCGCGCTTGTAGTGGGCTATTGCCATATCAAGGTTGCTTTGCTCATAGTATACACTAGCCAAGTTGCCTGCAAAAGGTGTTCCATATAATCATCAGAAACTCCGAAAAAATTTCAGTGATATGCAGTACTTTTGGGTTGACAACTGGAAAATCCTTGGGAATGTTAAGTAACACAATTGTATTTGTATGATCTCAGCAAGGTAGAGCAGATAAGGTGCTCAAAAGGTCAAGTCTAGATTCCTACAAGGAGATAATGGCTAGGGAGGGGAGCAATGTATAGAAGTATTCTTTTTACTGTTTTATCTATTGCAATGACGATATTAGAATACCCAGGTTTTAGCTTTCAAATCTTTTTTGACCTTGTCAATAACTATTGAACATGACCTGTAGAATAGCAAGTCTTGAATAAGACTATTGAACACCATCAAAGATTTATTAGATCATTCACTGTTTATCTGTGATCCTCAATATTATCAGATGACCCTAGTGGGGCTAGGATAGTTGTGTGAACAGAAATATGTACTGAAATGTAGTGTAAGCCTATTCTCATCTAGATTTTAAAGTTTCCTCCTGTACTTGATTGCCACTTTGTCTAGGGGATAATTCGCCATGGAACGAAGATGGTATGGTTGATACTTTTTATACTTTCAAAATTTCTTCTGCTCTTTCTTATCTTACCAATTTCTTTCTTCAACTCCAGCACTCTGAACTAAATCTTTATGAATATTGTTCTTCACCTAGGGATATTCCTATTTTCCTTTTTATCTTATGGCTTATATACAAGTACATATTTATTTTCTTTTCCACTTTTATTTGTTATTCTTATTTCTTTTTATTTTTTTTTCCGGGGGGGTGTGATGCAGGATAAGATTAGAATTTTAGGATGAATTAGAAGAAAACATAGGAGAAGAGGAGGAAGCAGCAGAAAAGAGGAAGCCGCAGGGGAGGGAGAAAGAAACGTGAAGGGAAAGGAGAAATCGTGGCAGCCGCCAATTGTATTTTTATTCAATCATTAACTAATCCAACTACAATGAAAAAACCCTTAAATAGTAAAAACCTAACCAAGTGACGGGTTTGGGTCAACCTACTACTACATACCCAATGATAGAAAACATAACTAATAAGGTTCAATAACAATAAAAACTAAATCTTGATGATTGATGCCCGCATCAATTCTCCCGGAGTGGGAGAAAACTCGACCCTGTCGAGTGGGTAAACTTCTACCATGGGGGACGATCTTTCGTAAGAACCAAATATCGAAACTCAACAAATGATGCCAACGCCAGCTGCAAAT
>CAIGRK010239814.1:0-10226 GCA_903798315.1 Fraxinus greggii | reverse complement strand
ATATCACAAGAGTCAAATAATAATATATCAATTGTAAATTTGAGAGGGTGTTAGAACACGCAAATCGAGAAAACCAATATGTTGGTTCATATTTTAAGGAGAGATACGAGTCTATATCGATCTAGGGCCTCAAATAACTGCTCTAATTTATCCACAGCTGCTAGAACCACATGAAACACCACTGAGCCACCAACAGAAAAGCTTTCTCCACTTTACCTTCCTACTCGAGGCTATGTCTGCTTCTATAGTGTACCAAACTAAAAACCAACGCCACCATGAGGTCAAAAATATCACAAGGAACAAACTATCTTTTTTCACCTCTAGCTGATTCTCCTCGCGCCCTCTCACGTGGTTTTGTTCTCTGCACGTGGTCTCACGTGTTGCCTCCACCATTGGCATATGTGTCTCACGTGGTTTTGTTCTCTGCACGTGGTCTCACGTGTTGCCTCCACCATTGGCATATGTGTCTCACGCCGCCATCGACAGCTTCTGGTTATCATCTGGAGTCTGGTGGTGGTCACGTTCATCCACCAGGTATGTGGTTTTGCTGAAAAATGGGTTTGTAGTTTCGGTCGAATCCTTTTTTTCAAACAAAACCGAATCATTTCGACCTCCAATCTGATTTTCAGTTGTTGTAACACTTCATACCATTAGCCTAAGCTCTGATACCATTTGTAGAATTTAAAATGTAGTGAACAAATGATTATTACAACTCAAATGCGAAAGTATAAACTCTCAAATCGTAAAATCGGACAAAAAAAGACCTAAAGCTTCTTCAACACCACTAATAGAGTGTCAATGACGTTCAGCTTAGATTTTTGTCACATCAAATCATGCACTGTCATCCATGGGAATGATATTAGATATATTGAGAAATAAATCCACAGGAAGCCACCAAGAATTTTGCTGGAGATATGAACTTCTCCTTCTTGGTTACATCTCTATGCTTTCTCTCTTTTGTTGTGCCAAGTCCAAATGAAAATGTGANCCATTTGTAGAATTTAAAATGTAGTGAACAAATGATTATTACAACTCAAATGCGAAAGTATAAACTCTCAAATCGTAAAATCGGACAAAAAAAGACCTAAAGCTTCTTCAACACCACTAATAGAGTGTCAATGACGTTCAGCTTAGATTTTTGTCACATCAAATCATGCACTGTCATCCATGGGAATGATATTAGATATATTGAGAAATAAATCCACAGGAAGCCACCAAGAATTTTGCTGGAGATATGAACTTCTCCTTCTTGGTTACATCTCTATGCTTTCTCTCTTTTGTTGTGCCAAGTCCAAATGAAAATGTGAAGAAGCCTTATAATTATAGAGCCAAATAACCATTTGAATTCAAATTCAAATATTTTATTATGAAAGAGACATGACTGGAATGTTTAATTGATCACAAGATTAAATCCAATCATTGGATTTAATATATGGTCCATAATACATATCAACTAGGACAATCCTTTCAAAGTGCTTAAGACAAATACTCATGTGTCAAGTGGATTTAAGTGATCCACCTCAGATTAATGATATTCACACTCCAAATTATTTTTGTTAGTTACATCCACTTTTAATTTTTTTAATTTACTAAAATAGTCATAAATAAAATTATATAAATAACCCTTTAATTGACACTCATATTTATGTACACCACAAAGCCAACCCATATACTTACATACACCACAAATGAGAACCTTAATTCGTATACAAGGATATATCTCAAATAAAAGCACTATCCCATATCCTTACTATTATATCACTTTTTATTTTTTTTCGGTCTTTAAAACGACATTGTATTGCCAAAATATAAAAGAAACTATACGTATTCTTCAATTGCTTCGATCATAGATCCATCGTTCCTCGTCTCTCTTTCTCAAACCCCAGGTTTGCTGCGCAATTTCCGTCCAGTCCTGTATCTTTTTCATTCATTTAGTTCAAATTTGTTTCTATTTGGAGTCTTTTGTTGTTTTAGTTATTTTGGAAAATTAAAAATTCCTTACAATACCTGCAAAGGCTTTCCATTGTTGTTTCATTTCATCTTAAGGGTAATTCTGGACTTTTGGGGTATTTTATTCTATTTGTTTTGTTCTTTTGCATTGCTTTGATTGGATCCTAGAATTACATGTGTCATCCTTTCAATTTCTTTATTAGTTCGTCAAAGCCATGGTGTTTCAGGAATTTATGGTTTGATTTACCCAAGTTTTTGTTGGTTCTCTTACGTGTCACTTCACAAGGGCTCGAACATCATACATAGCAGGCAAGCGCAGGGCCTCACACCGCATCATAATATCATGAAGCTGCTCTGATCGATATCCCTTTGGGTGGCAGAAACAATATGTTTACCGACCCCACAGGGAAGAATCGAACTATAGGTTGAGGTGATCCACAAAAGGAGTTCAGCACAAGATCTTCCAGGAAATCTTTGGTATATGATTGATGCGACAATTCACTGCTACCACCACCACTGCCAGGCCATCAAGTCAAGTCCAAAGGCATAAACTAGGCATTATGGATGATAATGTGGTATTAGCATTTAACGTTTATAATTGATTGATGTCTTAGGGCACCAGACGCACGGATGAAGCCACGTGCATCTCCATCCAAAGGCCCTCACTCACCTTTTTCTACTATAAAAGCTCATACTTAGTACCATTTTCAAGGTAAAGCAAGTTTATATTCTCAATCTATAACTTTTCCATATCACTGTTTTATCTATTACTCCCCAAAATTGAACCCCTTTTCTCATATTAGACGCTCATGTCTAATGCTCTCCCACACTTGTATGTTTACCTCTACTACTGACTTGATTATCGAAGTGCATGTGGCCAACTCCATCCTTGTCGAAGGAAGCCATGTGTGGCTAAAGGTTTGTTCAAGTGTGCAAGAACTAGGCTTGAATGGATGTGAAAGGCATTGGGATCCATTGGCCACATTGGAGGTATATTTTTTAGGGTCAACAGATTGGCGTCGTCTGTGGGAAACCCTTGTGGGAAAAGCCTTCAGAAAAAGGGTTTTGAAAGATATGGAGAGGCATATCCTCACCAAAAGTTACCTCCGTGAAAAGAAGAAAGGTCTTTGCTAATTGGCTTCAGGCATTCAGCACTAGCTGGGTAGGAAGTAAGTTATATTGTTTAAGTATATATCTAAAAAATGGGTGCAAAGGGAGTTTCATCCTAGCACTCAAAATTGCCTCGCTCATGGCAACACACCCCTCATCATGTCTAAGGACGAACATTTTAATGGTTTCTAGGATCCTTTACCACTTTCTAAAGGTCACCAGCTCACTCTTCTCAGTACACGTCAACCATAAGGAAGCTACCCACCTTACACTATAATCTATAGGCTCTTCTTACATCATCCATGTACTATGTAGGCCCCTCATTGCCTCTATTATCCTCTAAGCTGGGATTAATGGAGGCAAACCAGCCTCAGTACAAATAAACACCATATCCACTCCCTCAATAGACCCCTCCTTCGGTATTTCTCATCGAAACACGAAGCCATTGAATTGTTATCTTAAGCAACTAACATGAAAGGAGACAAGGTTTTGTCACTTACATGAATCATGTACACAAATTGAAGGTTTGAATACAAGAAGTCGAAAATGTAGCAAAGATGGCTAGAGATCTCAAGGAATTTTTCAAGCATTTGGGAATTTTCGATAAAGTAAAAAAGTGAAGAAATGGTTAAATCCTCCTTTTATAGGCAATTTAACTAAAGGACCATCGCTAAATCAGCTCCAATAGGATCGCAATCGTACACCTTTAACCCCATCATACGTTAAAAACAAAAAGGCACTATATGGAAATTGAATTGACCACCCAAATAGATTGGTGTAGAACACGCACCGAATGAGTGTGTAACCAATGCAAGTTGTAACAGACCATCTTTATAACATTATAAATGCAAACGTAATACCTGTATTGAAAGTCCCAAAATTTTCCACAGTTGTTGTATCTTAGAAACATGGGATGTTTTTAAATTATTACTGAACACGTCCCATCCCATCAATATCTACATCAATACGCCCGCTCTCTTTAGGAAGGGCCTCGCATTCGTTTCATTCAGCCTTGCAACAGGGTTCATCTATATCAACAGGGTCGCCCTCTTTAGCAAGGGTCTCACTGTCGCTTCATTCAGCTTTGCAATAGGCTTCATCTACATCAATATGCTTGCCATATTTAGCAAGGGTCTCACATTCACTTCATTTAGCCTTACACTAGGCTTCATCTAAATCAACAGGCTAGCCATATTCACAGTTCACATGACGCCACTTCTCAACTTAAAATTCCAAGTATTATATGAATAACTATACATAGACTTCGCAGACTATTGAGCTACGTTACTCTTTCTTCGCAAAAGTTACTCTCAACTTAAAAGTACACTTATTATATGAATAATCATACATAGATTTCAGCGACTATTATTACGCCTCACTTCACAAGACCCCAAACAACATTCGTAGCAAGCAAGCATGGGCCCTGCACTACATCAAAATATCATGAGACTCTCAAATCGAACCCCTTTGGTGTTCGAAACAATATGTTTATCAACCCCATAGAGAAGAAACGAACTACAGGTAAAGGCGATGCCACAAAAGGAGTTCAACATAAGATCTTCCAAGCAATCTTTGGTATATGATTGATGTGACAATTCACTGCTGCCGCCACCACTGCCAGCCCATCAAGTCAAGTCCAAAGCCATATGCTAAGCATTATAGATGATATTGTTGTATCAGCATTCAGTGTTTATGACTAATTGGTGTCTCAGACAAGAGGCACAGTCGCATGGATGAGGCCACCCGCCTCTCCATCCAATGGCCCACACTCACCTTTTTTTACTATAAAAATTTACACTTAGTGTCATTTTCAAGATAATACAAGTTTAAATTCTCGAGCTATATCTTTGTCATATCTCTGCTTTAATTACTCCCCAAAGTCGACCCCCCCTTTTTTATAATGGAAGCTCACGTCTAAAACACTTCAACACTCGTATACTTACTTTCCCTACGGACTTGACATTTGGAGTGAGCGTGACCAACTACATCACTGTTAGAGGAAGTTACATGTGGCTAACTGTTTATCCAAGTTTAAAAGAACTTGGCTCACGTAGACGTGAGAGACCTTGGGCTATGTTGGCCACATTAGAGGTATATTTTTTGGGTCAACGGATTCCTTTGTTTCGGATTCATTTTAGAAAATCGAAAACTTTTAAAGCGTAGTTCAAGGCCTTTCCGTTGTCTCTCATTTCAATGAATCGAGGGTATTTCTAGGTTTCTAACTCTATATCATGTGAACTGAATCATTTGTTGTAGTTCTCAATTTCAATAAAATTCATGAACAAGCCAAATTAATGAAAAGAAATCAAAACAAAAAAAAAAAAATTGACAAGAAATTATGTTAAATGTCAGAAGCCAATAATTGAAGTAAAATTATCCAACCTAGCTACATTATTGTCATAGCCCAACAGAATTGGAAAAGAAAAAAAATATATAATGAGATTTGGAGATGAAATCTGCGAACCGAGCTTCGAAACACTGTACATGTTTTTGTCTATATACTTCTTTTTGTTGAGCATTAGTAACCATAATTCTATTTCACCGAGATCGATCAATTCAAGTAAACTCTAGAACACGTAAGATTTATAGTGGTTTGCCTCAGTGTGAGACTATTTACTCTTTGGTGGATATAAATTCACTATAATAAAAATAACTTGATAAGTAAAAATGGCACACCCTATCATCTCTAATTATTGTATCTCTTTTATGATGATAATACAAATGTCTAATTAAGGCTTTCAATTTATTAGATAAATTAGGGTAAAAGTGAAATTTACAAGTTACAAATTCCCAAATCGAAATTTACAAGGACAAAAATTCCTAAAATATCCTTAATGAAATTTTTGTTCGGTGGATTCTTCCACCCATTCCTGCACCCCATGAAGACCTCACCATGGAGGTCAAACTGTATACTGACTCTACACAACAACAATAATTAGACACTACAACTTAACAATCTCTTACTTGGAGACTAATTAAGAATCATCAATGGCTCCTCTACAGTGGCAACAACTCCTCAATTCTCAAGAAAGAAGTCCAACTAAAGTTGAACTTAACTTCAATTTCTCGATCGGAATAGTCTTTGTTAACATATATGTCAAAAATTATAAGTGTTAAGCTTCCATCATCTCAAGTTGAAGTAATAATGAGCATGTATATACTTCGTCCTTACATGATAAACTTGATTATTTGTTAAGTGAATAACACTCTGAATCACAATTCAAAACACTCTTCCTATACTTGTAGCCAAAGATTGTAACCATATCATCTCCTTGCTAGTTTTGACCAGATAAATATACCCTAACTCAGTAGTAGAGAGAACAAATATTTTCTACATATTTAACAACTAACTGATGTACTACCCAAAGTGTATATATATTCATTAGTATGCTTTCTGCCATCAATATCACATGTCATGTCAGCTCTACATAGCATTGTAATCCCAAGCCTGATTTTACAAGATACAAGGCTGAATCTGTAGTACCTTTCAATTATATGAGAAATAACTTTCTCGTCTTTCAATGTGGTTTACTTGGATTGCTCATATATCTACTAATATGTGCTATATTCAGTTTTGTACATACCATGGCAATAATAGAGGTAAAATGCACTTTGATCATGTAGGCTCACTCATGCTCTATGGAGGGTGATTTCTAATTTGATAGCCTGAAGTGACTAGTCAAAGGAGTACTCACTGGTTTTGCGTCATCCATCTTGAACATGCTTAGCACCTTCTTCTCATACTCTTCCTGTAATAATTTCAAGACTCCATTGTCCCTAGTAATTCTCATCTCAATAATTTTTTTGTAACACCTAAATCCTTCAGTGCAAACTCATTAAATAACTTATTTTTAAACTTGTCCGTTTCTTGTTTGCAAGTATCTTCAATCGACATGTCATTAACATATAGTAGTGAAATAATATAAGGATTACAAAGGTTCTTCACATAGCAGCAATGATCCACCTAATACCTTATAAAGGCATTACTACTCATTAAATTATCAAACTTCTCATACCACTATCTCGAAGTTTATTTAATACCATACAAACTTTTTTGAAGTCTATACACTATTTTCTAATTTTCCTGTACTTCGAAACCTTGTGGAATTTCTTCCTATAAATCACCGTTCAACTTCTCTAGGTGCAAGTCTTTATTTAGTAGTAATCACATAAAGTGTACTGCTAATAGTTTCAGCTTAGAACAATTTTGGTAACCTAATATGTAATCTCATGCTTCTAGCGCACTCATTTAAAGTCTCATTTATCCTCTCAGCACATCATTCCATTGGGGTGTTACTGTAATAGTTTTCTTCATCTTCATTCCATTATCAACAAAATAATTTTTTATAATTATCATCCACATGTTCTTTACCATTGTGTGGCTACAAACACTTTACCTTCAAATATGTCTTAATTTTAACCACCGTTTTCGAGCTCTTAAAGGCATCAAAAAATCAAATTTATCCTTTATGAAATAAACACGTACATTCCTACTTGAGCATCAATAAATGTTGTATAATAATTACAACTTCTAAAGGAAGTAATAATTGAAGGACCTCACAAGTCAGCATGAATCAACTCCAATTTTGTAACTTTTGGCTCATTTTCAATTTTAGAGAAACT
Organism: Fraxinus greggii; assembly: GCA_903798315.1. NCBI lineage: Eukaryota > Viridiplantae > Streptophyta > Magnoliopsida > Lamiales > Oleaceae > Fraxinus > Fraxinus greggii. The sequence continues at coordinate 2,543 of CAIGRK010239814.1, read as the reverse complement.
AACCATTTTATGTTTGTTGAAAATATAGCCTTCATACAACTACATTCAACAGATTTCAACCCCGGTAACTTTTCTTCAAATTGAAGTATTTTCATTCACTTCTCACTCATGTGTCCCAGCCTAAAATGCCATAAATCATAATTAACAGCTGAGTTAGCAACTGCAACCATGTCTTTACAATTGAAAGTGATGTAAAGGGTTCCAAATCTACTTTCTCGTGCAACAACCATGACTCTCTTAGTGACTTTCTAAGTACTAGTACTGAAAGTCACATTATGACCTTTAATATCAAATTTCCCTACCGAGATCAAATTTACACATGAGTTCACCTTATGAATTTTTCATAAAGACCCCTTTGACATCCTCAAACTAACATCACCAATACTGACATATCCATAATTTCACCATCAGAAATCAAAATCATTTATGTTTTTTTTTTTCAAGTTATTAATACGTTCTATTACGCGAAAATTCTAATAGCTTAGAGGGAACTTCTTGGTCTTTGATTCTTATTATAAACTTAGAAATCTTCTACGGATTTTGTGACCATCATTTATGATCTTCTGGAGAAGGCAATTTGTTCTTCTTGAGAAGAATATTTTTCAACTTTGGAGGAGTTCAACACCTTCAAATCAACATGATGAGCAATGCTTATTGAACAAATTCAAAAAGTAATTTTACGCGATGACCTAAATATTAAAGTGAGACTTTATTTATTTAAGTTTGTTGGAATGTGAGTGAGACTCGAATTCCTTTGTTGAAGTGTTTGAAGTAATTGAAGAATTCTAACTGAAGTGCATGCCAAGAAGAATTCAGTTTGGAATGCTCTTGGAGTCATATGTTAAGTTGAAGTTCTATTTTGGAAGTTCATTGGGAGTTGAAATTTGTATTGGACTTGAAGAGGATGAAATTATGGACCGGCGAGAAGTCGCCATATTTTCGCTAGCCTACCGCTAGCTGGCCTCGTAAGAAATACCTGCAAATTTTTTTCCGAGACTTAGTTGCTCACCTGTCGCCCGCCTGGCACTTGAGTGACGGACCGTGGCTAACCTATCACTAGCATGTCACTCGAGCGACAGTGTTATCCGATCTAAGTCGGTTTCGCGTTTTAACACTTTTTGGCATTCTACTTCAACTACAACTCATCTATTAGGGTTTTGGACGTCCCATACATGTTCCTTATAAATATTAGGCTCTTTTATACAATTTTATAAGTGTGAGAAAATATATTACTAGAATATAGGATCCATTGTAATTTTCTCTCTTCTCCATTATTCTTGAGTTAATAAAATCTCTTAATTCTTCTGTCATATTTCTTATCTTTATTATTCTTTTACTTGATTAAATACTTCATTATTGTGTCATATAACTTCAACATCTCAATTTGCTGGTTGACTTCGCAATAAAGTCTGAATCAAATATTGTAATATGTTTTGATTCAGTGGATTGTTCAATAGATGGACGTGGACCTATGAATGTAGGCAATTGTTGAACCACGTAATTTTCTCAATGTTATTATTTATATTTTTTACTTATTCATTAAGCCTCCATTTGAAAAATTAATAAATCATTTACAAAGATGAATAGTAAGAAGAACATTAGTGAGTGTTACCCAATGTGTTGATAATAAATGAATAATATTTCTGAATGTGTGATTGAAATTAATAATTGAGTTTGATTAGAAATTTATAAACAATCTCTAAATTGGTTGTCTAGCAGAGGCAAGACTAATTAGTTGGACATTAATTAATTTTGATAAATTATGAAATGGATCCAAGACCTTAGACAATATTATATCATCCTTCCCCCCAGTAGACCTCTGAAACCTGTAGCAGGAATGGAAACCGAATATTTTCACATGCCCACTTGCATATAATCCAAACATGGAATTGAATATGTACAGACTTCGAAGCCTTCAAGATCTCAATTTGTTTTTAATTCACTTGCCCACTTGCTAATTTAGTAAGGGACCAAATATATTTCCTTTCACAGGAAGTTGTCGAGTCTCACACTTTTGTTCTATCCTATGTAAACACGGTAATACTGTTGTGGTTTGATCTAAATTGCATGTGATTTGTTATTTGGATGATTGGAGGAAGTTTAAGGTACTTGGGTTGAAGAATCCTAATTTGTGGAGATCAAATTTCTTTCATAAGTTGGAGTTTGGCTAGGAAAAGAATTCTTGGATAACAAAAGGTTTGTTTTGAAGTTTTGCCCCAGGACCAAGCAACTAGGCGCCATCATCGCGGCGCCCGAAAACTTGAAGCTGCAAAATCTGGACAGAAGTCTAGCGCCCGGGCGCTAGGGTTGTAGCACCCAGGCGCTGGGCACAATGCCCTGGCTCTACCGAGTAGTGCCTAGGCGCCCCGAGTAGTGGTTCTTCCACGTTTTCCCCATTTTTCGTGTTCTATCCAGATTTTTAAGACTTATTCTCCATCTAGAACTCCAATAAGAAGGTTTATATATATAACCACATTGTATTAATATCGTAGAGCAATATAGAGCATTAATAGATTATTCTCTAGAGATTCAACAACATATTT
>CAIGRK010239770.1:0-10356 GCA_903798315.1 Fraxinus greggii | reverse complement strand
ATAGATGAACAATTTTGTGTTCATGTGTAATTTGTTGTTGTGATTATGAGATAATATTTTACACACACATATAAAGTATGTCAAACAAGTTAAGATTGGCAGATTTACAGGAGCAATCGCCTCAAACATTTTGAAGTGTGCTAGGATGAGACATATTGATCATGCTTTGTATATGATCTAATCGTCTTGTTGATGTATCAAGATGAGATTATAATAATTAATCGATATGGATTTTGCTATTCATTAGAGCTGATCGAGTTCTCAATTGAAGATTACCTAGAAAAATAAATATAAGGATAACTCAAATTAGGTATCAAGGAATACCTAAATCGGATCTGTACAGTGTTATTTGTTTATAAATATATGAGATACGCCCTAAGAAAATGAGAAAAATATTGTAGCATGTTGCCAATAACTATGATTGATTCAGTTTGATAGAGCATGTCTTGGAAAATAGTTGATTTAAAATTGAATAATTCAAGTAGGAAATCAAAACTATTTTGACCAACGTTTACATTTGTATTCATCGGTCGGATAATCGTGTTTAACTATTTAGGGTATATGATACAATTGTAAATTAATGATATATAATACCTCTATTAGAGGAACATTACATCTCGTTATACCACAAACTTATTTTTCAACATTAATTCAAGTATTTATGGAGATACTATATATCATTAATAGATTTTTAGTATCGTGCGCTCTAATATTACCCGTTAATCGAAAGATCTATTCATCGTATGAATGTTTGTGCAATTTTCTCGCACTCCAATGTTCCAAATCACGATTCACAATGGAAAATGATAATTACCCATTCAAAATTGCAGATTTGGGGTTTTGGAAAGTAAAGTAATTCAACAATTCAAAAGCTCTTGAAATTCATTATTTCAAGTAAATATCTTGACCCGAAATTCATGTTTATTAATACTAAGAATTACTTCATTAACTAAATAAAGGCTCGCTAGAGTTTCTTTTGGAGAGAGTGCTCTCATTTCACATGCCCACCCAGCCGTAGGGCCTACAATGGACGTTTTTGTTCGAACATTTCATTTTTGTTCTAAAGACAATAAGAAAGCAAAAATAATTAAGAAATGCATTGGGGACTGGGTTCTTGGGAGAAGTGAAGTAATTCTGCGGAGTAATTGACTGGCTTCTTTTCTGTGTTTCTGTGGCTATTAGCTGTGAAAAAAGACGCTTCAAAATTTGACATTTTGCATTTTATCAGAAAATAAAAGATTTTTGGACCCTTGTTTTGTCTGATAGTATCACACTTTTTCTGCTTGGAGCAAAATCTATGTGCCTGACACGGGTCTTGAAGCTGTTGAGAAACTCAAAGAATATGGTTTTCTGATAATGTGATTTTTCATCAGCTTAATGTCGTCGATCCAGCAAGAATCAATTCTCTACCTGAATTCATCAAATCCCAGTTTGAAAGGCTGGATATCTCGGTACTTCCTGAAATTTAAAATGGGGGTCGAGTATGATTAGCTATCAATTCAACTTACATAATCATCTCTAATGGCCTGTTTGATAACTATTATTTTCTAGGAAAGTTGAAAAACATTTTTCTTTTTCCAACAAATGTGGTGTTTGATAGGTTTCAATTTCAAAGGAATTGGTTTTGTTGAAGACTCACACGCCCATTTTCAACCTTTTCATTAAATTGATTTTCTTGTCTTTGTTGTGGTAAAATTTTTTCCAGCCTTTTTTTTTTTGGCAATGGAAATAAATTTCATAATCAATTGTAATATATATATGTATATATATATGTGTGTGTGTGTGTGTGTGTTTTAATGGACAATTTCCATGTAAAATAAAGTCAAACGGGAACAAAATTTAAAAATTTTTCGGGTGGAAAATTATACACAATTAATTAAAATGCTCAGTAAAATATTTTCTAGACAATTCAATTCTCTGTAAAATATTTTCTTTCCATTCATTTTTTACCTTTGCAATCAAACGGACCCTAAAGAAGAGCGAAAGACAGTCGATATCACTCTAGTGAGTACTTCTGGGATAATGCTCGATTCAAAGGTTGAACGCGAGAGGCCAGTACTGGAGTCCATAGCTTCTTATACCATTTTGAACTCTCTCTTTTAAAGGCCCTAGCACTCAGTTTTTAAATTAAAGTGTTACCTAAATTTTCTGCCTGGCTATGTCAAAACAGATATGACTCGCAATACCGGCACGTTGACCGTTGAAGAAGGTGAAGAAGGTCCGGTAATGGTGGCGCTGCTTTCTGATAAAGGCCCTTCTGGCTTGTTCCTTGAGAGGAAGTGACATCTTTCTAGGGATAATGATATTTGCGATCGTACTATTTGACGTTTTGATGTATAAATTTAATTGGAAACGCAATAACTCTGAAGTTACAATTGGAATAAATTTGATGGTTTTCTTGAATGAAATGGAGAACTTTCTTGAACTAGCAGCTCTAACACTAACAAACAGTGGAAGTATCATCGATTCTCTCCCCACAAATTCTGTCGGCCCCGATATGCATTCAAGATAAGATTTAAATGAGTAAGTGTGGCATCAGTTTTAACAGTTTAAACTTTTAAAGGAGATGGTTAATATTTGAAACTGCTATACAGTCGTCTTCACTGTTGAAGAAGGAGCCGAAGTGCTGAGTGACTGTCGCTGTTGCCTGAAGGCGATAGAGATGGCAAGGGCACATCTTATATATTCCAAAGTCCGGATAATCACGCCTCTCTGCATCCCACGGGATTTCCATGCACAAAACGTCAAATTTTCACAAATATTATACCATGATTTCTTGTACATGGATACACGTGGTGTGGATGCTTTTATATTCAAATATCTAAGCTCTTCTAGCACGCACACAAAAAGAAAGACTAATCACATAATTCTCAGCAGAATTATCAATGGCCCAAGAACCCAGCAAGAATACTGAAAACAATCAAGTATTTTTTACTATTTCCTACAACATCAAAGTTAAAAAAAAAAAAATAATAATAATAATTTTATTTGATAATCTACTCTTGTTTTGTCATTTAGTGGCAGGTATGCTGTTGTAACTGGTGCAAACAAAGGGATTGGATTTGAAATATGCAAGCAATTGGCTTCCCATGGGATTATGGTGGTATTGACTGCCAGAGATGAAAAGAGGGGTCTTGAAGCTGTTGAGAAACTCAAAGAATTTGGTTTTTCTGATAATATAATCTTTCATCAGCTTAATGTTATGGATCCAGCAAGTATCAATTCTCTAGCTCAATTCATCGAATCCCAGTATCGAAGGTTTGATATCTTGGTAAAGTAGGAAACTTTTCTTGAAATTTAAAATGATCATCCCTGGATTCGAATCTACAATTTGCTATTACTTCGACTTAGTCATCTTAAAGGAGAGTGATATTTTCTTAGTAGATAGTCGAGATCACTTGTGCTAGTACTTCTAGGAGATTGCTGGACTCAAAAGGTTGTGTGCAGGCACCAGGGCCAGATTCCATAGCATTTTATACTATTTTGAACTGCCTCGTGTAAACGCCAGGGAGGAGTCCTCAATGAAATCTTGAAATGTGCTTACCGATGAATAACGCAGGGATTGAGGGAGCCATTATGGATGGTGATGCTCTAAGAGCTTTGAGAGCTGCTGCTCTGGTAAATCTAGTAGACAAGGCCTCTTGAAATGTATATTTGCTTGAGTCAGACATTTAATCAAGATTACTACAAAATGAAGCTTTTGAGAATCATAATTATCAAATAACACTATAAATTAGCAGAGACATTTTACGTTTACAGAAGTTTAATGCCTATACCCTGAGGTCAGTGTTTACTTGTTCCTAAAACGACGACTAACGCACAAGTTACAATTTTTTCTCTTCCCGGAATCTTCCTTGTGGTCATTGTTCACTTATTTTGTTAGTGCAGCAAGGAGAAGCACAAGTTAAATGGAATGACATGACTCAGACATATGACTTAGCGGTAAAATGTTTGGAAACAAACTACTATGGTGCAAAAAGAACTAACGAGGCATTGCTTCTCCTCCTCCAGCAATCTAAGTCGCTGAGGATTGTAAATGTTTCATCTTCAATGGGAAAGTTAAAGGTACAACAATTGGCACTTCTCTCTACTCAGAACTCTGCTATGTCTCCCTCCCTCTTTTACTTTGATTTATATCAATAAAATATGGTAGGAGGATTCCTAGCCTCCGCATTGGATCGAGCTGGAGGCCTAAAAACTCACTCACGCTTTAATGGTGTTTATGCTGGAAAAAAAAAGGGGATGACAAATTTGGGAGGGCATGTTTTGTCTTTGTGAATTAGTTGAATGTTCATAAGAGATTACACTTGTTTAGAACCTTTATAAGAAAGGAAAACAAACGTTGCCTATTTTATAATAAAATAATTTACTATGGACTAGTATTTTATTGAGCTGTGATATCCAATATCCTGACATCAAATTTCATAAAATACATTGAACTCAAAACTAGTTTGATCCAGCCACAAAATCAAGATCCCTTGCAGAAGAAGTTGTCTTCTCTAGAAAACTATCGAGTCTTTGAAAATATAACGAGCATTATATTCAGCTGTTATAGTTTATGAATATTTAACGACATACCATTATTTAGCGATACTCATAGACCATCGACATCTAATTTCCTCCAACAATTTCAGAGTATTCCCAGTGAGTAGGCTAAAAGTGTACTGAATGATGCTGAAAACCTTACAGAAACTTCAAGGAAGGTTCCCTTGGAGCCAAAGGCTGGCCTCTTTTTTCGTCTTCATATATAGTGTCAAAAGCAGTCATGAATGCATACACAAGGACTCTGGCAAAGAAGTATCTACATTTTCGGATCAATTGCGTGTCCCCTGGTTTTGTCAAAACAGACATGAGATATGACTTACAATTCCGGCATATTGACAGCTGAAGAAGGTGCAGAAGGTCCTGTAATGGTGGCGCTGCTGCCTGCTGATGGGCCTTCTGGCTTGCTCTTTGAGTGGAAGGAAGTGTCATCTTTCTAGGAATATTGACTTCTGTGATCATACTATTTGATGTTTCTAGGGATAAATTTCATTGGAATGCCTGACTCTGAAGCTTCGGTAGAATAAGTTTTTGACTCAAAAAATATAAAAGAAGAAAAAATGAGAATAAGTTTTGATGATTTTCTTGAATCAAACGGGAAACTTTCTTGAGCTAGCAGGTCTAATACTTGTAAACACTGAAACTATCAATCAGCCCCTAAATAGATCACTGCATAGTTGACATGACAAGTTCTTATTTTATTCTCTTGGCACACCACACAAGCATAATGACATTTTTAACGGAAAAAACTGCAAATTTCGTAGTGCGATTATTTTCTGAAAAATTGTATACAAATAAGTCATACCAAGATATCAAGTTTTTGGAATTCAGTCTTGATGAAATCAGCAAGACGAGCAATACTGGAGGCGTCGACAACATCAAGCTGATGGAAAATGAGATTATCACGGAAAGAATGCAAGTAGAAGACCCTTTAAGTTTCTCTACAGCTTCAACACCCTTCTTCACATCTCTGGCAGTTAAAACCACTGTAACACACTTTAAAACTAGCTGTCTGCATATTTCAGTTCCTATTCCTTTGTTTGCTCCTGTCACTACTGCAATCCTGAAATCATATCCAGTTATGAATAAATAACAGTTTGTTTGGCAATAAACAAAGTGATTATTGATTGATAATGTGCTTTAATCCTGCCTGGGAGTACCTTTTTGTTGCCGATGATTCTGCCATGAGAGAGAGGATGAAGTTTCGAGACTCCTAAGTGGATTTAGTCAATTGAATGATTTATTTTTTACTTTTTTCTATTGTTTGTTTCATACTATAATTTGCCAATAACCTTTACTCTCTTCGAGATTGTGCACGTTTATACCTTTGATGAATAAATTAATCAAGTCTGCATGCTAACAATCCGCGACATTTCACACGCCAATGTGAAGAATCACGATGCTTGATGTTGACCGAAGAATTTGTCATTTTTTAATCAAATAATTGAGTTTTGTTGATTGCACTCCTACTGTATACTCCTAATTGCTACTATTGTTATATCCAAGCAAAATGACATAAAAATCAATCATAACAAAAATGATTAATTAGCTGGGAATCAAAAGAAAGAGATACTTAATATCACGTATTTCAGAAGTCGAGAGAATTACTGAAAATAATCGCTTATATACACAGTATAGGGGTATTCATTTTTGTTGGCTAACCTACACTTGTCGTGAAGTGTTCAAAGCATTCAAGATTGACCAGAGAGTCTGCTTTAAAATTAAAATTTATTTAAGCCTTTGAAGTTGGTGCGTGCAGTTTTAGCTGCCACTGATTCTCCGCATAACCTAATCAATACAACCCCGTATTTTGAATCCAATTGCTGCCAAAAGTGTACATGAAAATGAAAGACTACGACAGAAATAATCTCACACTGATTAATCAGTGAGAATATGGTCTTCGAATTAGACAGAAAAAGCATTCAAAAATGGAAACTAGCTCACTGTCTTACAGCCCTGCTCTAACTTCTGCCCTTTTAATGTCTGTAAAAATTAGTATTTTGACATACAATGGTGTGGAGAAATTTCGAATAATCTGCAGAATAAATAGCCTCCGGTAATTGCGAGAAAAGCTTCACTTTTCGTGTACAAGAGGGCTGTAAACTGGGTACCACATGTTGTCTTTCACATATTGCAAAACTTCCTCCTGCATTCAGAATAATTAAACAACGGTTTAGATAACAATACAATCTATTATACGTTTTACTTTGTTGTATTGAGTATTCCCAAGGTTTGGAATGCCGTAAAAGATTCATCTGTTCTTTCTAAGTTACTAGATATACTTTTTTCCCTTTATCAAGGCCAAGATTCTGTTAAACGGACCTTCGACATGTGTAACAGTTCTCTGGATCCCACATCGCCACGCCCTTCAGCCACTTCCTCTACAACAGCTGTCCTCAAAACGGCAGCTCCAACTTCAGCTGTAATATCCCGAATACTGACCATAGGCAAACCATATATTCAGTAGAATTCATAAAGCAAAATGGTCATCCGAGTGGAGATATATTGAAAATTCCTGAAGAATTTTTATGAATCAAAAGATAACGAGCTATTTTCCTCTTTCCTTAGAAAATGAGAACATAGACATCTCTACTTCAGAAATGGACACTTCAATGATGCCTCATCAGTCATAGAAGCTGAGTCTTACCTATCAATAGATGGATACAAGACACCTCTTTGAATTTCATCATCTGTCATATAAGATGCAAGACTGCACAAACAAAACCACATTAGTAAGATATCTTAGCCTAAAGTAGGTTATTTTTTACACCATTATGGCATGTCTGGTGGACTGGACTGGACTGGACTAGACTAGACTAGACATATGAGAATAGTGTGATAGTCTTTTTCTCTTTAAATAGGGGCCATATATGGTGGTGATTTCTTTTCTTTTGAATCAAACAATGGTATGATAGTCTGCTTGATGAATACAAGTTAGGGACCATGTTACCGCAGCTTTAAAAGGTTGAGGACCCTAGTTCACATTTGATTGGTTGGGGACTCATAGGTCGCAATTTACCCAAAAATGACTTTGAGCATGGAACTGGAAGACAAGGAAAAAATGTCTATTTCTTTAATCTAGTAATTTGAACATACTCAAATCACCTATTCAATTATAACGTTTCTCCCATTCTCTTAAATTCTAAATTCCATTACGCGTGGGTCATGTAAACTATAATGTCAAACTTCTACAGTTTTCATGTAACTTGCATTCTCCAAATCTTCAAATGTTTTATTTTCCTCATTATATTCATCAATTTTCAGAGGTCCTGGATAAAATTAGTTGGTGGTTTTACCCCGCAAACAAAATTGTACCAAACAAGCTGTAAAATTAGTATAACCAGGCAGGATGAAGCAGCTTGACAAAAGGTATTTTAACCAAATTTTCCACAAGTTGGAAGTTCCACAAAATTCAGTTCTAGAGGACTAAAATCTCATCTACCGTCCCATTGTTATTTTTTTTTAAGAATGGAGAAATCACAGCCATATAGTTGGCTATAGATCTTTTGAATAATAAGTAGCATGGAACATCATAACAAAGGTTGGAGGCATAGAATTGTTATAGCATACCACTCAGCAGCTGCTTGCAACATGCCATCAGTGATAATACGAGCACCAGAGAGAAGAGCTCCTAACCCAATCCTAAATGAGCAAAAGCGTAATTTAGAGAAGTAGAAGTAAGAAAATTAGAATATATCTGAAACAATCTGTAGGAATTATTACAGACCCGGGAAAGAGGTACATGTTATTTGCTTGATTCACATGGCCTATTTTTCCATTCCCTGTCCAGAAATTTTATGCAATTGGTACTCATCATAAACATAAATAAGCATGGAAATGCAGTGGTGGTTACAAATAACAAGAAGCAGCTCACTTCTTTTCCCTCCACCCCAAAAAATGGGAAAGAAAATGAAATTGATATTTCACAGTGGAAGAGAGGGCTTAATTGATTAACAACAAATATTGATATTTCACAGTGGAAAGAAAATAAAGTAGCTATCTATAGAACAAAAATAGTACCAAGATTAACATCTGCAAAGGGGCTCCCACTTGCGAATACTATATCTTCACCAGCATGGTTGAAAGCCTCAACAGCAGTACATTCGGCTGTATAATAAAGCATGTACAGAAAAAGTTCAAATGTTCAACAGAAATGCCTTCAATGAAATATATTCATGATTAAGAGAGCTTCTAGACAAACCATTTGCTGTGGGATTTGACATTGCAAAAATAGCAGGTTTAGTGGAGTCCGACTCTCGCATAGCCTTAAGGACCTGATTAAAATCCCAAGAAATAAGCAAAGAAAAAACCCTTGCCGTTTTGTAAATTTGAAAACTTTCGGTAATACATATAATACAGAGAATCAAACTTTATGCAATGTCAACCTCCTCATTAAAGACACCACCGACTCCAGACAAGCCAAGAAGCACATGAGGCTTAACCTTCTTGACCTGCATAAAGTTAATTTTCTGCAGTTATTGTCTAACACATGGAACCCCTAACTCGTAATGAAGATAAAGTCATCCTTACACCATATGGCTTAGTAATCTTTATATTCAAGCTAACAAGCTTTGCCAATGCATTAGTTCCTTTCCAAAGTATATCATACCCTCCACAGCTCTATTTGATGTTGCATAAAAAAGAAAACTTACCACTTCATTAAGACTGGCTCCCTCATGAAGTCCTAGTCCTTCAATTTCTCCTAGGGTTTTGGCAAAAGGTGCAGCTGCAGGATCAATAACTTTTCTCTCTTTCGTGATAAGACCCTGCAGTTGTACATGCTCAAAATACATTGGAACCAAATTCGAATGAAAAACCTATGAGGAAAATAAATGCAGAATGTAGTAAAGCAATAGACTTCATATCCGTACAGTACAACTGTACAAATGAACCCCCCACCACCCCTTTCTCTCTCCTCTCCCCTGGTTGGAGGGAAGGGATAACAAACTACAGCCAAAATGTATTATGTTTATCAAGGAAAAAAGAGATCATTATTTTGTAATAAGATAATAAAGTACTGACTTTTTGCCTATCCACTATGTTTTATGTTTTTTTCCAAATAATAGTATTGATGAACTCTCTGATAAACTGCACCTTTCGAGATGACTATAGACAAATCAACTACTGCTCAAATTTGTGTAACCATACATCTTTGTCAAGCAGGAAAAAGTGAGGATCTGCCTCCGGTCCTGCCATTCTGGAAACAGCCTGTAAGGCCATTTTAAGAACACCAAGCCCAGCACTGCAATTTAGACAGTAGGGTAAGAGAATGAAGAGGAGCTTCCAGGGACCATTTCTGTTTTTAATTAATGTCATGAAAATACAGCCGCTTTACCTTCCAGCTCCAACCACAACTATTTTTTGGTTTGCAAAATCAGTCAATGGCCATCCCTGTGCTCTAACTGTGCCAAGTAGCCCAGCCAATGCAACACCAGCTGTTCCCTATAATAGGTAATGATAGTTACAATATGCCATGCACAATAATACAATCAGAAGTCTTTATTGAATAAGTATATTCTATCTTAGCAAAGAAATAGCAAGATCTAATTCTAATATTTACCTGTATGTCATCATTGAACATGCAAAACCTTTTACGGTAGCGTTCTAGTGTTTCAAATGCCCACTTCATTTGGAAATCCTCAAACTGACACGATTGTTCCAACCAACAAATTATTAGTACAGTATTTGTCAAAAATATAAATAAACTCATTGATTAAGAACTAATGGACCTGCACAATAGCCTTCGGCCAACGTGCATGAACAGCTTCCATGAATTCATCGACAATTGACAAATATTCTTCTCCTTCAAGTCTA
>CAIGRK010239748.1:0-13832 GCA_903798315.1 Fraxinus greggii | reverse complement strand
GACTCGTTTTCTGCAGCCTCAGCAACCACCAGCACCTCGGGTATTTTGATTTACAGATATAATTCATTACTTGTACACTTGCACAGAAAGATGTAAATATATGGACCTCGTTAGCAGTACAATTTGGTATGTTTTATGCGTGTGGGAAGATTTGATCTTGAAGAAATCTTCCACTTATTTTCTATTTGTACCTTCCGTTGTGGTATTGGCTTATGGTTACTCGCATCAATTTCCAATTTTATGCTGACTTGAAAGCCGGGCACAATGTGGTAGACTTGATCTTAACAAAAAATTAACTTTATTTTGATTGTTTATAGAATCTATTACCTTATCAACTGTCTATTTAAGACACCTAGAGCTATTACTTAGACTTTGGTGTCACAGATAATCAAGAGTTATATAACTGAAATCTTCTCTGGATGTGAACTTCAGATTTTTCTTCCAGATATTAAGAGAGCATATAATCATTATGTTACTGTCAATTCAAGAGATCACAGCAGATGTAGATTTTTTACTCCAGCCAAGAAATTTTCAGATTAACTATTACCTTGAATGTGAGGGGATTGATTTTCTGATGGAAGGCTGTGGATTACCTGTAACTTGTATATGTGATTCAAAATGCATCTTTTCGTCAAGCACTTGTATAAACACCTGTGCGTATAAATGTGCAGACAGTGTTCTAGTGCCTGAGAATTATCTATTTTCTATTGTAATAAGAAAATTTTCTAGCTTTATTTCTTGTAAACAGTTAACTGGAAACAACTTGATGCATGTCAGCGATGTAAGGGGAAAGCATGCTTTTTATTCACATAAAAATTATAGGTTTAAGGCAAAACAAATATGACAAGTGAAATATTTAATCTGAAACGGATGCTCTACATTTATAAATATTTGTAGCCCTAATTCTAACTTGATGACCAAAGTAATAGAGTTAATTGGAAGCTAACAAATAAGGCCAAAGTTACTATAAAATAAATTATTAAGATACCGAATCCCTAAAATAGCTAGGATAGAAAAATAAAAATCAAGTGCAGCCGTGCTCGTATTGCTTTTTCATGCTGCAGTGCAGCGAATAGTTAAATGGAATAGTCGGGCTATGGGTAACGACTTATAAATTTATGAACTTCTATTGTGTGATAAATATTGATATAAGTTAAGTTTGTGCTGTATAGGAATTGGATTCACTCAATAGTATTGGTCATTGAAAAATAAATTGAGCTTGAAGGGGAGAAACTCTCATTCTCTTAACTGCTTCCTCTGAAACCTAATAGGGTGAAACAAAAATATAAGGAGTTCAGTTTTTCCTTCTGATTTTGAGATCTTAAGTTATGCTCAAGCGTGCGGGGTTAGACAGCCATTTTATTGGTAGATTATAAAATTTCGGTTGTTTTTCCATCATCAAATATGCTACTTTTACACCATCAGTGCACCATTTTAGTACTGTATTTTAGCCTTTAGCTGCACCTTCCCCCATCAAGGTGTTGAGGAGTGGTGTGTTTTAAAGTGGAGAAGGAGCTGATATCATGCCTATATAAGTATAATAAGACAGAAACATTAACAATCATAATGAAGACCAATTGCTATTAATGATGCCTAATATGTGGCTTCTTCTTTTCCGGTGCTGGTCTGTGCCATTTTCGCTTGATTTTCATATCAACATATTCTTCTGTCACTTCAGTTTATGAAAATTTATGTGTGGGGGATGGCACTAATTCTGTACAATATTGACAGTGCAAGAGATGGGCAGGATGTTGGGGTGTATTATCGTGTTTGAGGAAACAAAAAGGTGGAAAGCGTATTGTACCTGCATCTCGTACGCCTGAGGCCAATGCTTTTACAAATCAGACAACTGGACAACAGGCTGGAGGGTTGCCTAATCAGACTACTGGATTGGCCCTATCTCTTATAGCCCCACCATCTTCACCTGCATCCTTCTCGAATTCGGCACTTCCATCAATAGCTCAGTCACCAAGCTGTTTCTTGTCTGCCAATTCACCGGGAGGTCCTTCATCTAATATGTATGTCACGGGTCCATATGCCCATGAGACCCAGCTGGTATCTCCTCCTGTTTTCTCGACTTTCACAACAGAGCCCTCTACAGCTCCTTTGACTCCACCACCGGAACAAGCACATTTAACTACTCCCTCTTCTCCAGACGTACCTTATGCCCATTTCTTTTCATCAGCCATCAATCTCAAAAGCACTGATAAGAACAATTGTATGGCTAGTAATGATCTTCAAGCAACATATTCTCTCTATCCTGGTAGTCCTGCAAGTACTCTCAGATCACCTGTTTCAAGAATGTCTAGTGACAACTTATCATCTTTTCCTGAACGGGAGTTTCCCCCTCAATGGGATCCTTCCATGTCTTCACGAAAAACTAATCTCACAAATTCTGATTCATCTGTGTTACTTGGGCTTCAACCAGCAGGTGCCTCCAAGTCACGTCAAGACTCCAATTTCTTCTGCCCCGAGACATTTGCTCAGTTTTACTTGGATCAGTCTTCATTTTCTCATGCTGGTGGTAGGCTCAGTATTTCCAAAGAGTCTGATGCTTACTCAAATGTTGGAAATGGGTATCAGAATAGGCAGAACAAAACGTGCAAAACAGATGTTGAGGAAATAGAAGCTTACAGAGCATCGTTCGGTTTCAGTGCAGATGAAATCATCACTACAACTCAGTATGTGGAGATTTCTGATGTATCAGAGGACTCCTTCAGTATGACGCCTTTTACCTCCAATAAACCAGTCGAAGAGGAACATTATTTAACTGCACCAGCAGATGGAGCAAAAATGGAGAAAACACAGGAGTTTTCAAATCCACAATGTGGTAAAGCACGATCGAATCATGCTGAAGGGACGCCCTCTGGAATGCCAGGTTTGTGCGACAGACTTAAAGTTGAACTATCACTACCTGAGATAACTGCATTCTACATTTTTTAGTTTAAAACATGATAATAAGGGCTTGTTTAAGCCTCATTTTTTTTTCCTGGCAAAAAATGCATTTTGTACTAGTGTTGTGATGGAGAATGTGTTGTTAAAAAATAAGGGTTGAAATGAGGTCAAATCAATGTTCAATAATACATTTTGATGGAAAAATTGGACTCAAACAACGTTTAAAACTTCTAAATCATCCTTAGTAATTTCCCCCACAAATCACTCCATTTTCAACCATTTCAATGCTGAGATGCACAATTGAGACAAAAGTTTAAAACATGATGATAAAACTTCTAAATCGTCATTGCTATTTTTATTATGCCCCACCAAACCGAGTTCCATTGAAGTTTAGTCTCCATTGGAATTCCTCTGTTTCCTTGGGATATCTTTCAGGATGGTAGCTGTTCCAAATTAGCATACAATACTAAATATATATTTTAAATATTAAAAATATGGCAAAATTATTACTAAATAAGTATTGGTATGTAGGATTTACAGAATGTTAATTTTTCAGCAGAAATATATGAATTTCAATATTATTGTTCTTATCTCTGATAATTCTTGTTTCTCGGTTGATATTTTATTTTGTTAATTATCATTATTTCGTGCCTTTCTCGCCACCGTGCTGGTTTTATTTTTTAATAATATTTATTTTTTCTCTTTCCTTCAAGCAATGACATCTTTTCTTGCATCTCAGATCAAGTACCACTTTGTCAACTTGGCGATGTTTCCGGACGTACTCCCAGTAACCACATTCTAAGTGATGATGATTGTGTATTCTCCAAGTCGGGATCTACAAGAAATGGCAGAAAATATAATTTCTGCACGTCAAATTCTGATGCAGAAATCGAGTATAGGAGAGGGCGAAGCTTGAGGGAAGCACGTAGCCTGCGATAAAGCAAGGTTACTCATCATGGCATGAATATTTATCAGATCATAGTCTCTTGTATGTATTATTTCTCAGCTTTTCCGTTTACTTCTGTTGGGAGTTATCTTCACAAACGAACTAATCGTTGATCCAACACCCGTTTTGCCTTTCTTTTGGTGTGTCTGTCGTATAATATACTCTCTCAAAAATTCTGCTGGTGGCTTTTGGAGTCTGTATGGTATATATGGGTTCAGATGGGTGCAAAGAATAGATTATGTGCACTTCTAAGAAATGCCTCAATCGAAGTTCTGTTTCATTTATACTGGATTTTACCCATCTTTTTTTCTTCCATTTTTTGGGTTTTCACATGTCATGAACGTGTATTGAAGACAATTCAAATAAGAAAGAGGTCATCTGAAGTCTCACATTGGTGGTAAATAGAAAAAATCCACAGATTGTCGGTTTTTCGTTGTCCAACTGTGAATTTTTACTTTTGTTGCTAGAGGGGACGATTATTTGACCAGGACAAGTTGGAATTGTCCAACATCACATTGTTCTTCCATATGGTCCAAACAGAGAATTTGGAGAAATATGCAATCGATTTGCAATGTATATAAGTGGGGTTTTTGGGTCCTTACTAGATGTACCCTGGTCACTGGGTCAATAATAGGCTCGGTGGTTCTTCGACTACAACACCCCATGTCTTTCCTTTTAATGCTGTGTCAAGACAATGAGCGGAATGGAACTTCTATTTTGTTATTTCTTTTGTTCGAACTCTGTAAACCCCTTTTGAATTGTGCTATATTGTTTGCCGAATGATGTGTTGATGTCGTTTGAATGCGGGGAACAGTAACGTGTAGCAATGTAAGCTTCATTATTCCCCAATAAGACGTTGAAATTGTTTTTGGCAAACGTGCTTTGCTCAAGTGGATACGGTGAATGTCTGATAAGGTCCATGTAGAAAGTCTGTTTAACATATGGGAAGATTCAAACGACGTCGACTAACGTGATGGATGAGTAGCACGGTGCATAGTTTAGTGACCATTGAGATACAATTTTAAGTTCAATTATTAAATAGTAGCACTTGATATAGTTCAATAACCATTCAAATATTAACCCACTTTTGAACATGTTAAAATAATTTTTTAGACATGCTTCGTCTGGCTAGTTTCTAAATTTGGATTGCCTTTTCAAATAAGCAGGGAAGGTGACGAGCTTGGTTGCCAAAAAAGATTGCATGATGAAAAATGAAAGCTTGGAATCCCTCTCTGTGGATAGTGTTAGATGGGACATTACCATGTCGTGTATAAATGTGCAGAACGAAAGAAACGAGAATGAAATCTACTTTGTATATTTCTTTCGTATTGCAAATGAAATCAATTTTATAGCTTCCAGACCTTTGATGTAAAAATTATTGTGACTTCACATGATTACTAGATGAAACCTTACAACAGGTGAAGGATTTTAAAGCTTTGTTATTTCCATGGAAGAGCACGCGGCGTTTTTGCAGGGGTGACGACATTTCCTGCAGAGTCATAGATTATCACCCCAGAAAAATCGGGGAGCTCACATTTTCCTCCCATGAGTATGTTCTTCTTCCACACGGAGGCTTCGCCACTGAAAGTACTCAAATCAACATCCTCAAAATGGTAACCCGAGATCACTTCATGGTTGAGTTGGATAACAGGATCATCTTTTCCATAGCCATAACAAGCTCTCCATTTACGCCATCTGCGGGAATGATTGGCACACATGAAGAGAGAAAATGCACACAGAAGAAGAGTTCCGAAAATGAAGCCTATGTGAGATGTGGCAAGTGGCTGATGCTCTAAGATTATGTTTCGAGCCATTGAGGGTATTGATGATACTGCTTGTGTTGACATAAGAGAGAATTTGTTGTCTATAATTATAGGTAAAAGAATGGGAGTGGAGTTGTTGGGTTTTTTGAGGATTTGTTGTGCACTTCAGTTTTGGTTTTGTTTGTGGGTTCAGTATGCTTGGACTTGCGTTCTCTTGATGGGCTAAGAATACATCATTTCTCAAGTTTTATTTTAATTAACCATCTTGTATCTCGTCACTTGTCTACTGCATATCGACTTCTTTATATTTTTTAATATTATTATTTTATATATTTTTTAAAAATTATAAATTTTAATATATATATATATATATATATATATAAGATTTGGAGTTGTTTCAGGATAGGTTGGGACGTGACTAGGGTTTCTTTCCATCTCTAATTAGATATCTATCGGCCGACATTTAGTCATCCTAGAGAGACCAATTGTGCTTTGAACCCTGCTATTTGTTCAAAAATATTGAAGGGCCGAGGTACATGTCATCTCAGCATCTGTCAAAGAATCTATCAAAACATTTTTGTACAAGTAGCTTAATTATTGTGCTTTTATGTTCCTCCTAGGTGGGACGATGCCATGGCATTTTGCCATCCTTAATTAGAGTCTCCCCTGTCCGACATTAATTGGTTGTCTTATAGAATTTGCTAGGTCCCCCAGTTGTGCTCTATGTTCCTCCCATTCTTGATCCTCTCATTTTCGTGTTATTAAGCAGAGTATGGCCATAGCCCATAGTTATTATAGAATAGCAATGAATGCAAGGGAGTAAAATGACAAAAACCAGAACATGAACTTTTTGATATCACAAGATTTTGTTTTGATCAGTTCTGATTTTCAATGACATCAAAACAAACTGAAAGATCAGAACATGGGATTTTTGAAGACTGGTCCTCAAGGCATGCGGGGAATGGGAATTAGCCCTTTGTGTGTCCCCTTCTGTGTGTTGCAATATTTGGTCCTACATATCTCAAATCTTGATCAATAACTTTAATCGTGCCTTTATAGACATCCCCATATCCAGTTTTTCTGCTTTCTTTCTGCAGATTTCGACCGTTCAGTCCATGCACCCCACTAGCTTTGGAAGCATGTGATTCAAGGGACTGCTTACACAATACATACACGTACTGGACAAGTACAAACTGTTTTTCTTAATAAATTAGAATTTTAGTTGGAACTGAAGTCAAATAGGGTGGCCTCATTGCGTGAATATCAGCATTTAACTGCCAGAATTCGTCCAAGATTTGTTGGGAGTTTTGGTAACTGTGAAAGTTCAGAAAAATCAAAGAAGAAAATGGTTCTCTAAAATCTTAACACTGTACAAGGAAATCTTAAGACGTCCAATTTTGGGAGTAGAACTTTTCTCTTGCTTCATGCAGAGACTGAACTCCCCTTAGCATTGTAAAGAAAATCAATCACTAATCCTCTAAGCATGAAAAATACGAATAACCAAACAAAAAAGAATCCGTTTTGATTTGAGGACTGTTTTATTAAAGGCCGAGAAGTTTTCCCAGTTTCCAGTGGACTCTTCACTTCCATGAGAAGTGTCACCACTTTCTTTATTGTTGGTCTTTCAGCAGGCGATGAATTTACACAAAACATAGCTATTCCAAGCGTTTGGAGCATTTCTTGCACCATCTGATCTGGCGAATCTTGGAGCTTTGAGTCGAGTACCGTCACAGCTGGTTCGAAACTTCCCATATTTTTTACCCACTCTACTATGTCATGGTGTATCAGTATTCTGCAATATTAGTCATCAAAAAACCTTGATTAGACAATAACACTAGAATTATAAATAATAATGTAAGGAAACCAAAGTTAAATAACACTAGCCTGGTGCAATATATCCGTAGGAACTGTTAGAAATGTCACACAATTGACAACAGAAATGATGAGGATCAAATAAGTGATAAAGGAGACCAGAGAATTTTGGAGTGATAAGATTGTTAAATTCAAATTAAAGGATAAATGCAAGTTGTTAAATTGTTATTTGATATTTGTTANATATTAGTCATCAAAAAACCTTGATTAGACAATAACACTAGAATTATAAATAATAATGTAAGGAAACCAAAGTTAAATAACACTAGCCTGGTGCAATATATCCGTAGGAACTGTTAGAAATGTCACACAATTGACAACAGAAATGATGAGGATCAAATAAGTGATAAAGGAGACCAGAAAATTTTGGAGTGATAAGATTGTTAAATTCAAATTAAAGGATAAATGCAAGTTGTTAAATTGTTATTTGATATTTGTTATCTATTCTTTGGATAGACATTAATCACAAAATAGTGGAGAGTTGGTATTCTTATTTTATTATAAATAGGAACAAATGTGTACTAAGTGCTTATGGCCTATGGTCATCATTCAATAATGTTATAATCTGCCTTTTATTTATTCTCCGCTTCTTTTTCGTATTTTCTTCTGGAACCAGCTACTCAGGACATTGCTTGTTGGTAGTTTGGAGAATTCGTTAGCTTTGCAAGTCCAGAATCTGCCAAATATGCCTCATATTTGGAATCCAAGAGTATATTATTGCATTTCACCTCTCTATGAAGAATCGCGGGTACACAATCCTGATGAAGATAAGCAAGACCTTGAGCTGATCCAACCGCAATCTTATACCTAGTTTCCCAATCCAAGTTCCTGTTGTTTTGCAAAAGCTGTTGAAGATTTCCATATGGTATATAGTTGTAGAGGAGTAGCTTAACACTCTTATTTGAACAAATCCCATTAACTTTAATATATTCCGGTGCCTAATGTGTCCAAGAATTTGAATTTCAGCAGCAAAAGAGTATATTGGATCTTTGTTTAAACTGCAATCAACTCACCGTTTGGCGTCTCCGCCTTGTAAACGACCCCGGAACAGCCTTCTCCAACAAGATTTTCATCTCTTATGCTATTCAAGACGTTTTCAACAGTGAAATTCAGTTTCTGAAACGGGATGAAAGTCCATGGATGAGAAAAATCCTCTTCTCCAGATGAGTTGGACAAACCCGACTTCTCGATTACATATATGTGATTCCGAAACACTAGAATCCAGGTAGCCACAACTGCCATTGTCACAGAAGCCAAAATCACAGCAACCAAAGCTATATTCTTGGCAGACTTCAATCCTTTTCCTCGCATCAATTGCGAAGAACAAGTAGTGCCATCGAGAGATTCACAGAGGCGGGAATTTTCAAGGAAAAATTTCGAGGTTAAAGTTTGAAAGGTGTCCCGGGTATTGGACCAGAAAAGTAGTAGTATGAAATATTCAAGGAAGTGATACTGTTGAGGAAACTTAAACTTGGATTGTGCTACTTGTACAACCCGATTGACAACCTCCCACACATGAGGTGGGTGAGTGGGTAATTTTTATTCTTTTTTAAACACAGTGGGACCCACCACTGTGAGGAGGTTGTCAACCGAAGTTGTATAAGTGGTGTTTCCCAACTTAAAATTGTGATTTTTCCATGTAGCGTGTTCCATGAGAGGTCCAGTGATTGCAACTGTGTCAAACCTGACATAATCTCTGGGATTTCACCAGTGAATCGATTTGAGCTCAAATCAAGACTGATTCTTAAACTTGTCAAATAATCGCCACCGCCGATTTGAGTTCTTCTGCGACAAATATTTTTGGAATTATGGTAAGCGAACATTCCACCTTATACACTTTTATTAACATTGCGTAGGAATTCAAAAAGTGTTGGACGAAAAAGTGTGTATTTTTTAAAATTGTCCAATCACATGTCGATACGTAGTACAATGTCAAATAACATGTAGCATGATTGATTTTTTGGGTCCATCAAAGTGTGAAGAGGCATTTAAATACCAAATT
Organism: Fraxinus greggii; assembly: GCA_903798315.1. NCBI lineage: Eukaryota > Viridiplantae > Streptophyta > Magnoliopsida > Lamiales > Oleaceae > Fraxinus > Fraxinus greggii. The sequence goes on along the minus strand of CAIGRK010239748.1, from coordinate 4,354 downwards.
GTTTAATATAATATACGCAGATTAGAACGCCACTGCTTTCTAGCCATTGTTTGTTAGGTCTTTGTGAGCTATTTGGAGTTTTCAAATTGCCCTCATAATTTATACGAAAGACAAATAAGCCCCCATTTGGCCCCTCATTATTCTCCATTAAATTATAATTTATTTTGTTCTCTTTTTTTATTAACCACTCATTCTCCAATAAAATAATATTACACATAAATTCAAAAAAATTTTCTTCTTTTTAACTATACATTCTTCAAAAAATTACTATTCCTCTCATTATGATGTGAAATAATGGGGGTCAAATGGGCACTAAGCTTACGTTCAACAAAACTTACAAGCCCTCTTCCGTTGAATCTATCTACTTATTGAGTAATGCTATTTAATTTCACCGGGGTTGCAATCCCAATTTAGGTGACGTTGATGTGGCATTAAATGATCAATTGAATTAAATAACTCATTTAATTTCATATTTCATTTAACATATCATCTAACGCTACATATATTGCGATTGCAATCCTAATGAGACTACATAGCATTTTTCCTATTTATATGTAAATCATTTAGATTTCTTTTCGATTTTTATAAATAGTCAAACTTCATTTTCAATTATATTAATAGATTCATATGTACTATACACTTATCTAATACTCAATTCTATTGATTTGTATATCAATTAAACTGTTTACATTGGGGGATAATATTGATATTTCAAGTCTTGAGACGTAATTTATAAAGGCAAATGCATTGGGAAGTGTTAGTTTGATGATAATAGGAGAGAAGCAGCTTAGGGGATTGTAAAAGGCAAAAGTGGGACGTATTTAGAGGTGCCAGCGAGCCGAGCCGAGCCGAAATTCGAAGCTCAGGCTCGGCTTGAGCAAAATGTGTTCGGATTTTTTTTCCTGAACTGAGCTGAGCAAAGGCTCTGAAAAAAATTTGAGGAAAGCTCGGACCTCAACGGACCGGTCCGATTTTTTTAATATATAACACAAAGGCAGCACATCTGTCTCTTTCCAAAAGCTCGGACATCAACGGGCCGGTCCGGTTTTTTTTTAATATATAACACAAAGGCAGCACAACTGCCTCTTTCCCCTTCGCATTTCAATTTTTTTTCTTTTTAATTTTATACGAGTCTGCTTGACTCAGCCCGATTTCCCAAAGATGTGCCTCGGCCCGAGCCAAGCTTCCGCTCGGTTCGGGCAGAGCTGGCTCAGGGCTTTTTCGAGTTGAGCCACGGGCGTCCGAGCCTGCGAGCCAAATTAACTTCCCTAATGTATTAATTATCTTATTTATAAAATAATAAAATTATGTGGTCTAAACAACTAAGGTTTAAGGAAGGGCGTGCATAAAGAGGAAAAATTAATAGGAGGGTTGTTTTTTTAAGTTAAAAGTTGAAATAAGTCATTATTTTACTGTCTATTGATGGAATGGTAAAAATAAGTAAGACTGTGTGTTTTTTGTTATCGAGGAAGGGCTGGTGGGTGTGTTTCGGGAGTAGGGCTAAGAAAAATTGCAGTCACATGTGAGAGAGAGAGAGAGAGAGAGAGAGAGAGAGAGAGAGATTAATATTTTAGGGCAACATCATCTACTAGGGTTTTGCTAGGGTTTAAGTAAGTTTTTAACCTTTTTTTTTGGGGAGATTTATGTAAAAATTTTCAAATTTACTCTCTGTCTGGATTCATTTTTGTAGAATTAAGTTTATAAACTTGTTTATATATGTCTTTTTTTCTTGTACACGAAGTTTTTTTCCTTGTATGTTATTTGGATACATTCTCTACGATTTTGAGGTTATCGATTGTGTTAATTTAATCAAGGGAACTTCTTGAATAAGGTATTTGACGAAGTGTCTTCTTTGCACTTTTGATTTGCACATCTCGTAGCTCATGTATTCATTATAGAAGATGAGTCGAAATAGAAAAATCCCATCTTTGCCCTTGTTAATGTCATGTGTCGCATGGAAACGCAAATTTGGGCACTGCTGCTATTGCAATGACCCTGGCGATCGCAAGGGTTAACTTTCTACTCCCGTGCGTTTGGGTCCCTCAATCCAATTTCTTGTTCAGCCCAAATCTCCAGTATTTCATATTAGGCCCTTCAACATCAAAACTTGACATATTGGTCCCCAAATTCTTCCAAATTCAATCATTTTTTTATTCAAACTCGTTCCTTATCATCATTTCTCGTCCAATATTGTGTTTTCTCCTATAATAATCATAAAGCATACAAAATTAAGTACGTACAACGTAAATGCACTTCCGAACACCTACTTTGATGATCTGTAAAATCACATTTGCCATCGTACTTATCAATATACTTATTTATTGTCAAACGGAAATAATAAATTTACATTTTTTGGGTCTGAAGTTACCTTTCCAATATGATTAATTAATTATCAAGTCAAAAAAATTATAACATAATCCCCTTAAAATGGCGTTATCAAATCTCAATCAAAATAATGAAATTTTGGCAGTAAAAAAAGTTTGGAAAGAAGTCAAAGCATTTCTTAAGGTTGACGTATTAATAATCAGTGCATGATTTCAGATGCATCCACTGTCTGGAATCTTGATTGATAATGGATTAAGTTTTACGTTAGCATTCATATAAAGTGATTATTCAAGCACAATTTATTCACATTGGGCTAACAATTTTGGAAGAGAAAATCGATTTTTATTTTAAATTTTAGGCACCAACTTTCATCTTCACGTCCTATGTCTCTATGAAATTCATCTTTATTTAAAACAATCTTGAATCTGAACGAACTAGTCAGTTTTGAGATTGAAGTATGATCCTAATTTCTTAGATTCTGATGTGATTCTCGGTTTCAACTCCATGATTTTTTTATTTTTTATTTTAAATAACCATGGATGTCCGGGTCAGTTTGCGCACACCTCGACTAATCCCACGAAACCCTGAAGTTTACGATCGGTATTCACCTCAGTGACTCTGAGGAGACTTGAACTGGTAACCATTGGGGAGCAAACTCAATGACTGACCAATTGAGCAATCCTTCAAAGTTATAAGAATTCTTTGGTCAAGGGAAAACTCCAGGACCTAATTTTAATTTTCACCTAGATTTATAATTGAATATACGTATACAAAAATAATCAACAAAAATGAGAGTGAAACAAGAGTGAAAACTCCATATCATAGTGTCCAGCTAGCTCCCCATCCGAGGGACGAGTGAAAACTCCATATTATAGTGTCTAATTTGACAATCTTCGTGAGATAGTGGCTTGTTTAAACATAACAATCCTAAAATTCCATCGTTCGTTTGAACTTTAAAGTGACAGAATCAATCGTATGAAGCTCGGAATCATCCTTTACCTGAAAATTCATATATAATGAATTAATCCTACCACTAATAGACTAAATTAATCAGAGCCTTTTTAGCTAATTTAATCAGTTTTAAGATGCATTGAACCCCCAACCTAATGACACTAGCGTAGGGTGTGACTGTCCACTACTGGATTCCATCCAACATACATATAATTACACACACAATGTGTCCGCGGAAATTCATATACATTAGGTTAGGTGGGACCCAAGAATCCACCATTGTTTTTTCCTAATTTTCTCACTTCGAGCCAAGAGATTTAATTGTCACATTCTTATGAAGTAATATTCAAGTTTCAACTTGTGTAAATAAAGTCATTGTGAATTCCGTAATCCATGCAAGATTCCAACCACTAGATAACATTCTTAATATTTTCGACCTGGTTTACGTGTACTAATGATGATGATACATGAACATCTCGACTTCCTTGAGCTTTACCATGTTAAAAATATTTTACGAATTTTGATTGTCTACTCTTTATTGCCCTTTTTTTGTCTTTAAAAATATTCGTTCCCTATCTGTAGCCTGTAAACCAACCAGTGCCAATTCTAGAAGTAGTGAGCCCGTAAATCTTCTCGTTATGTTAATTTCAATGCCGCTAGGGCACTTATGTGGCCCATTCTCTTGTTCGCATATCCAAGAAGCTTAACACCCTTGCTTCGTAGACAAGGTTTGTGTGAAATAAGCAGCTTAGTAGGAAAAATCCAATTCCGTTTCTCAACTCAATAGGTCGACTTGAGCCATCGTTGAATGGTATGAGCATGATAGCTTGAATAGCACAAGGAGGACAAAGGGGGAACGACATTTAGAGTGCATTTGGTCTGCCGTTTTGAGACCAGTTTCAGATTTCAATTTTCTAAAACATTCAAAACGTGTTTGGTATGTTATTTTCAAAAATGAATTTTCCAAAATAAGGAGAATTTTACAATATAAAACTCAAAATAACTTTTTGATGTTTCGAGTGTTTTCATTACTCAAAACAAGAAAAATAAACTTAACATTTCTCAAATTAAAATAATT